>QAXK01010838.1:0-13599 GCA_004335735.1 Chlorella sp. KRBP | reverse complement strand
CCCATGCAGCAATCCCTGCTGCCTGCAATTGCACTCCGGCATTTACACCCCCCACAAGCCAACGCCACAGCCCCAACCCCCCAACTTTGGGAACTAAAAATACTAAAAATCATTATTTTTAGCGGAGCTCCATGTTAGTATTGAGCAACAATATCTTGCTATTTAGCAACAACTTATTGTTAGCGAACACTGGACATAGACAGTGTGGTTGTGTCCTGCAATAGGGGTGGGGCCAGACAGGACTGGGTCAGTGGTGGTGGGGCTCATACTGTGCTGGTGGGTTCTGGACAAGGGGCTCAGACATCCCTGCAAAAAAGTTGCAGGCTCGTTGCTGCTGCATGTATCCTGGGTGCTGCTTGGTTGTGTGTCGTTCATCGGCATGTTATTATCGCATGGCAGCAGCCTGACCAAACCCGGCAATGCAGCTGCCAGGGTGTTACACCCTTTAAGTTACAAAATGCCTTAGTGCAGGGCAACAGGCCAGCCATACCTCAGTTTTGCGAAGGAGCTGTTGGCTCTTCCTGGCTACCCGAGGTTGCTGTGCTGTTGTGCTGTTGTGCTGCTATGACTAGAACAAAGGCAGTGCGGCTGGAGAATCTGGAGTTCGGGACAGATAGCGAAGTTCACAAGGCTGTTTGCAACTGAACAACAGTCAACCATGCCTGGACCAGGGTGGGAGGGGCGCCTGGACAGGTATCTGGTGACAAGTAGTGCAATACATATACACGTGATTGTATAGGCACCATGGATAGCGACAAGCGGCTACACCAGCAGCAGCAACACAGGCAGCAACAGACGGCAGCAATAGAACCAGGCGTGCTTGGCGAAGCGGTTTCTAGCTGCGCAAGCTTGATCGCAAAAATGAAATTTGACAGTGTTAACGCGACAGCTAGTCCACATGCACACCTTTCAAAGTAAGCGATTGGTTAGCCCATACCCTGGGTCTTGCACTGATCGCAGTAGAGCCGGACGCTGCATGATGCTCAAGCAGCATCATGTGTGTCGCTTTGCTTTGCTTTGTCAATGCCTGCGCGAGTGTGTCTTCTGTCTGCCGCAACGGCACTACAGGGGGTGACGAAAGCACATCACGTATTTCCAACACCACGTGACCCCTCTAGCACACGTGACCCCTGTACTGGAAAACGGCAAAAACGCAATACCGCAGCAAACATTCCGGGGACTCTTTAGGCAAATTCCGGGGACTCTTTAGGCAAAAAAGCTTTGCCACTCTAGGTTTGCCTAATATTGCCGGACGACAGACATCACTTTTGGAACGCAAAAACGACGGATCTGCACCTGCTTAAGTGCCGTCTTTGATGATATAACATGCCAACATACCGTTTTGAAAAGGCCCAAGCACTGGGGAGAAAATTTTTACCCCATGTATGGCATTGCCCAACCCTGTCTACAGGAGATTTTGACCACCTCCAAGGCCTCTCCTGGGGGTCGAGGCAATCAGTGTACTGCTTCCGCCTCGCAACCTCGCAACCGCGGTAAAACAACCGGAACCCCATGTGTAAAGGAAGCCGCGGCCGGCGAAATACGACAACGCATGTTTTGACCAGTGCGACTTCGTCCGTATACATGATGTCCGGGACCCAACTTGATCAAATCATGAAGCAACTCAATGAACAGACCAAACAACAAGGGGCTGAGTTTGCTAACCTGCTTGGTACAAGTGGTAGTGCGTGATGGATCCCTGAGGGTGCCATTCCCCGCGTCTCGACAGTACACCCGGTCATACAGCGCAACCAGCAGGGCCGAAAACTTGCCGTGAATGCCAAGCTCCTGACAGCGCCCCAACATCAGGTCCCTCCGCATTTTGTCAAAAGCCTTAACAAACACAACATACAGCAGGTGCTGGTCATGTTGTGCAGAGTGAAAATGAGGTGTTGCATGGTGAGATGGCATCACGGGTACCATGACCAGGCCGGATGCCACACTGAGTTGGGGAACGCAACGCCAAGCCAGACACAACAGACTCGAGCCACATGCACATGAGACAGGTCATGGACCGGGAGAACAACTGCGACACAAAGATGCCCCAGTGTGCAAGGGCTCTAGCCTTGGAGACTGGGACCAACCAGCTAGCACACAAATCACCAGGGACACACGCGTTAAGCAAGCCTAGACTGCAGCAATCACTGAGCGCAGTCAACAGCTACAAGGCAGACATGCGACAATCCCGTAGGATTGGATCCTCGGAAGCGGCCAGTTCAAGGACCTCCCCGGTGAGCTCCTGCAGGTCAGGGGCCCCACAGGAGGGGAGGGCCATGCACTGCCTGGCTTCCGCTAAGCTTACAAGGGCATTCAGATGTCCGTGGGGGAACCCTTGACGGACGCCTCATACTACTGCTGCATGAGCTCCAAGTCAGACTCAGCCAGATGCATAGGGGTAGGAGCTACATGCCACGAAAGTATTGTGTTCACACATCGGCATCTGACAAGGGCGTCATGAGGCAGCGGCCTGTAAAGAACACACGCCAGAATCTTTCTGCGCACGCCCAAAGTAGGTCTTCAGCAGCTCAGCTTGGCAGCTGAGTACACACTCCTGTATTGTCGCCTTGCAGCACGCCTTGTGTACCTGCCTCGTCGGGAGAAAAGCAGCTCTGGCCTCGGGGCAACCCTCCAAACTACCATAGAACCCTTCCTGGCATGCCAGACCGCAAATGACTGGTTCAGAACCCCTGCTAGAGCACGCCACCGCTCATCAAACCCTGATTTGTCACATGCAGGGGCTGGGGGCGTAGCGCCCCCAACAAAACCCTGCCGATCAGCACAAGACACAAGGAGGTCCAGAAACTGCTGCAGGGCTACTGACACAGGAACCAAGCCACCCTGCCACACATTCAACATTGCAATTAAGCGGGCCTGCAAGGAGGACAGCGCGTTGAGGTTCCCGGAGCCCTTGGGACGAATCACCCTCTGACGCCTTGGGCGAAGAGAGAAGTCGCGTGGTTGGAGGCCCGAAAGGGAGACATACAAGGCACTGTGGACCTTACAAGCAGCGAGGACAAACGGTACCGCCTGAAAGCAGTGCACCGCCCGATAAAGTGAAACATATACACATGCATATTGGCCCATTCAACGGCCATCACCATATCAAAGCTGAAACAGGTGTGGGAACCCCAGGGTGCCCACAGAACCCCCACTCTTGTTGGACAGGCTTGTCTCCAAGGGCCATGCCACTGAGAACAACCGAGGATGCATTGAAAAGCCCCGCTGCTAAACACTTTATGAGAGGCAATTTTGAGAATATCAATTTGATGTAGTGTGGTCTTTGTTCGCAATAAAAACATCGTTAAATGGAACCTTGTACAGACAGAAACATCGTTAAATGGAACAGACAATCTAGTGACCTTGCTTCCAACCGCCTGCCACTGGTCACATCTGGGTGACCTCATTGTGGCATTGTTGTGAGCAAGAGTGGTTGTCAATCCTATTCCCCTATAGTGTATAAGACGAAGGGGAATTCGGACACTGGTTTCAGGTGGATTCATGAATCGAGCCCTGACTCATCGTGGCACTAAGCATGTGTGCCACTGCATCAGCTCCGCATCAGCTCTCATAGATTTATGACCAACAGACAACGTTGATAAGGGCTCCCACCCAGACCCTCATCATTCCAGCAATAAAGAGATGGACACAAAGACCTTGTTGAGGCGTTTTGAGAACGATTGCCGCAAGGAAACCGCTCTTGTGATTACTGCAGCACATGGTATGTCCAGGCTACCAAAACTGACAATACTGTCAAGCCACTCGGCCACGGGTGAAGCACTTCATAATGGAAGGCCATCAGTCGTCTTTCTACATGACACAAGTATCAGCTGAACTATTATGAGGACCAGCCTCACAAAGGCACCAACCATAGGTGTGGCACATGACCAGGTGGCACACGACCATACTTCGCTGCCATTGAGTTTGCCTTGTGTCTTTCAATTATTGCATGAAACAATCCATGGACTAACCCAACGTTGCTGCTCCTGCTGTGTTGAATATGCTGCAGGCATGCTGATGGCGATGTTCACTGACCGGGTGTTCCTTATGGTGCACGAAAACAAGATCACAGAGTACCTCGACTTTCATTGGGACGTGGACTTCAACAAGTTTACGCTACTGTACGCTAATGCCAGCATGTGTCGCGTGTCCTTCAACATGCTGACACATCCCAATCTTGACTTTTGTTCTGGGCCAATGAACACAGTGGCTATTATGGAGTACATCAGTGACGACTATGAAGTGCCATTGTTGGAGGTCAACCCTACTCTCCAGACCACCCTGCAGAGGCTCTTTCCAAATGGCCTCATATTCCATGAAGTAGCAACCCGGTTATTCAGCTTCTCAAAGCTTGTGCAGCAGACGGCAGCACAATACAGAAGCTTGGCTGATGATTGCATTGTAGGGTTGCAGATCAGGCACCGCAAAGGGGGGCATGGGGTTCCCGGCACCAATGTAAGTACGCAGTTCACAACGATTGCAAAGGCCTTGGCTGGTCATGCTGGGGGGACCATATTTGTTGCAGCAGACGTACCAGTCTACCGCCAGCTCGCAGACTTGTTGCCAGGGCGTTTTGTCTGGTGGAGCAATGAGTCTCAGGCATCTATAGAGAAGTTCAACAGTGTTGGCAACCCGGGGACAGATCTGAGCGCCTTTTTGGACCTATACCTGTTGACCAGGTGCAAGCATCTGGTCTGCACGACTGGGTCAAGCTTCGGGACTCTTGCGGCAGGGTATGGCAATGTTGTGCCGGTGTATGCTGTCATAACTCAGCGCTTGTCACCTTTTGGCAGCCCTGTATTTTGGAAGGCCTTGACCTCTGAGCCAACATTGTACAAGACCGGGCGAAATGAGCAGGTCAAACTGACCAAGGACAATGTTGAGTTACTGTCGGCTCACCATACATATTGGGTGCAGATGCAGCAATCGCATCCTTGACCTGCGCTTTCTTGGACATATCAGTTTGTAATTGTTGAAATGTTTGCTTGGTCAGTGGATCAAGGTGTTCATGCCGAGAATGTTGGTGCTTTGATTTCATCAAGCTCGGTGTTGTATGAAGAATCTGACAAACCCAAGGGCCGTAGTTGATGGTGCCTATAATGTTGGCAAGGGGGAAATAGCACAATTGATACAACTGAATCCATGACACATAAAATGACTGGTCTCTTGTTACAGATTCCAGTAAAAGGTCATCTAGCAAAGTCTGGCCGAAATTTCAAAACGCTGTATCTCCGCGCTCACGGCATGAGTGACCCTGAAATTCCATAGGTGTGTTTTAACACGTAAAAATGAAAGGTGCACTTTTTGGAGAGGCACTGGCATTGTGAGAACAAACAGTATCACAAGTCATATCACCAACGTGACAGCTATAGCCTAAAGTAGCTAGCTAGCCTAAAGTAAAAGCAACTCAAAACGTCAATTGTAAAGTATTGATTACGGTTTACACGCCCGACAGTGCAGCACCACAGATGCGACTGTATGGATTGGCGTACCTTATCAGCAGACAACGAACTGCCTACAACGACACACAAAGCTTATGTGTCATGTTGAAGGCAAAAATGTCAGCCGGTGCACTCACACGCACGCAACACTAAATTTTTCAACTTTGTCATTTCGGGTGCACTTGAATCATATAGGTTGTATGTCATGCTCGATATTATATATAGAGTCTGAAGAGTCTAATGGCGCACTGCTCTCCGTGATCCATATTAGGACCCCGACGCCCCACTAAAAATGCGCAAAATCAACACGCACGCACGGGCCTGCAGATGCTCGAAATGACCAGATAAACTGAATCGCCAGGCCTTGGCGCAGCCTGGACATGCCATGTTGCATGTGCATGTCACAACGCTGTGCTGTGCTGGGGAGCTGGGCACCATTCAAAGCTGACTAGTCAATGCTGCTCGCTAGGCAGCCCTGACGTGGCTTTTTTGCAACATTTATCTAGTTGATAACGTCATTGGTGCCATTTTGCGAGCAGCAGAGGTGTGCGTGTGTATGCCACAACCGCAACAGCGTGATGTAACGTCATGGATCAGGTGTCCCCTGCGTGCTAACGCACTTGTATGCAATCACTCGCGCATCATTGCTCTATTTACTACGTTGCTCAGTTACGTGAGTTACTCCCGGGAACAGCACTTGCAAAACCAGTCGCCCATCGATTGGTGGGCGCCTGCCGAATTGGCAAGCGCCGGTCTGCAGCCGAAATGCGCCAAACCGCTTTCTCTGAATGAATCAATACCCTTGCTGCGGCCTGGCCATACAGCAGACAATCAGCTGTCAACCCAACCCACAGCAGCAGATGTAGATGCCTTTGCAGGCACATGTGCAGCTGCGTGTTGCATCACAGCTGCAGTACATGGGTGGTCCATTTGCATACATACAGGTTTACACTCCTGCTAGGTGTGCGCAGCTGCCCCGACTCCTGTACCCAGCACTGTGGATGCAGGCAGTGCAGCCCTCACACCAAACGGCCCTAGCCTGGGTGTGTGCTGTAAGCTGTGCCCATGTGAGTGCGGAAGGCACAGCAGTGGCTTAAATGTGGGGTGGGTGGGATGGGGTAGCCCTATAGATGGTGAGCAGATGACTATCCCACTGCTGCTCGTGCGGGTGCCGATGGTGTGGCTGGAGAACAGGCTCCGCCCTTGACGTGCAAACAATTGCGGGGTGGGGTGGGTGGGGTGGTGAACGAGGCTGGTCGAAACGTACGGCCTTAAGCTTGATGGTCCTGTTACCAGCGCCTGTCGATCTGCTGCAGCTGGCTGTTGCAAGGAGCGCTGCTGCTGCAGCAAGCAGCTGCTTGGGACACCAGACAACAAAATCTCGACACGAGGCACAGGCGATCACAGACATGTGATTCTGATGATAATCAGGCGTAGGCATTGATTGGTGCCACTACTGCTGCTGCTGCTGCTGCTGCTGCTGCTGCAGTTAAGCAGCAAGCTGCAGGTGCTGTGTGAGGGGTGGGGGTGGTCAGACTGGCTAGAACCTGCACTTCTGTGTGTAGCTTGTGGCTAGCCAAGCCCAGCCTGGCAACGAACTACAAGTGACAGCTGTAGCCTACATGGCCAGACCTGTATTCGGCAAGCACGTTAGGTACATTCAGCTGCAAGCTACAGCCGCTTGCCAGTGAACCTAGCTACAAGCTACAACGACCAGCTGTAGCTCGTCTCCGTGGAGGGGCCTGGGGGTTGTCGCTGCCATGGATTTCCAGGCGGTTGGACCTGAGAGTAAAATCTGCAAAGAGAGTTCTCCTCGCTACAGCCAGCCAGTCAGCACTCGCGCCTCCCACCTCACTTTTCAGGGTCAGGTGACTGGGGGCCATGTAAACCCATCAAAACTGAAGTTCAGGCTGGAGGTGTTCAGGGTTGTTTGACATGGGAGCTTGGTGTTGCAGGGAGTCACCCCTGCCCCACTAGGAAGGGCCCTAGGGAGTCCTGACCTCAGGAAGCCTTCATATTCCTTCGGGTAGCACACCGATGATGGGCTCCATGCCTTGTCGGCTGTATTCTGTACCCGTAATTGGCAGCTGCAGTGAATCAAACTCCACTAGCCCATATCAGCAGCCCAGCTCGGGGGTAAGCTACGGTTCCCCCCTTCACTGGAGCTACAATGTTCCAGTGGGCCCGGTATGTACTCTTACCGCAGACCGAAGTCTCCAGCTACAACAGTTGAGCTACGGGGCTATAGCTTCACCCTTGACATGCCTCCGGTGTGCCGCACGTAGGCAGGACAGTCAGTTTGTCGCCACTGCATCCAATGTGTGAGTCACATTACCATGGTATCTCATATAGGCTCGCCTTGTGGCAACTTGGGCCACTGCTGGTACCGCAGCAGGCCACCTGGTTTGTGTGGGGCTGTGCGGGGGACCGACCCCCAGGCTGGACATTACACATGTTCATGTACCCCTTGGGAAACACGCCCTCACTACTCGGTTCGACGCACATACAAAAGACAGCAGGGGGGGTCCACGGACGGGAGTCTCATTACTCTTGGCCTGAAAATTAGGTCTGATGAGAAGTCTCTGCTGCCAGAAATTGGATGGATTCTGGAGCCCATATTCAGGGGGTGTTCAGGAGGCTGGTCAGCTTACTGGCATGATCTTCCTACTTGTTGCACTTGGTTCCTCGCGCTGGTTCCTTTTCGCACTATAAGCAGCAACCCCTGCTTTGCCCAATACGCATAAACTTCGTCAGGGCAATTTCTGCAATGTTCTTCTGCCAGTGTTTTCAATTGTTTTGGGACTTGTTGTGGCGTTGCCACTTGACCAGATACTGGCGCCTGAATCCAGAGGGCCAGGGAGGCGGCATGCCAAAGAGTTGCGGACAGTATCATTCCAGCAAGCTGTCACGCCAACCGATTGGATCTCGATCGGCGAAGAGGCACTGCCAGTTTTGCTGTTGGAATTGCTCAACTGCCTTGTCAAAGCTTCAAGATGCCTAGAGAATACAAGCAGTTCCACGGCAAGGCAATGTGCATAACCACCGTGTCCGCGCTACACACCATCACATGCTGCACTTGCTGCAGCTGCCTCTCCTGCTTGTGCTGCTACTGCTTCTTCTGGTACATAAATGAGTCTTGCCCACCCGCCCCGCTGACAGACGCTTCCTTTACATGAAGCATCAGGCCCTGCATGACATCACGTTGTCCACTGGTGTCTCGTGTGTCTAGGGACCTTGGTGCTCCTCTTGTGCCGGTGACGCTCCAACATGCGGTCTCTCTTCCTTAGTAGGTCCTTTGCATACAAAGAGACGGCCATCCATGGACAGAGTGTTACTGTGTAATGAGGTCAGCAAGAGCTGTAATGATTCTCGCTGTCAACATTTATGCAAGGAGTTACTGTAATCGACCCTAGAATGTCCGGAAAACGTGTGTGGTACACAAAGCAGTAAGAGTCTCACTGCAGCATGTGCATTTTGTTGTTTCTGCCATTTGGCTGTAGCACTTGGCTGCCATACATGTTGATGCGGCGTCAATGAAACAAATATCCACAGTTTTTGATGGTCACATTCTAGCGTCAATCACAATCACAGCTACAACCTGCCAGGTTGCACTGGAAAGCACGACCGCATCACCCCATCCTCCCCAACAGCACCATAGTCATGCTTATGTATTAGTATGCTGTCCTCGTTGCAGCTCTTCCATGCCCAATCCATGAAGCGGGTGTCATGCTGCACCCTGAAATGTGTGGCAGCAAGCCACATGCCAACCACTGCATCTTCTGGATAGCCTTTGTGTAGGTAAGGCGCACTGGTGGCGATGAACTCGGCCACATCATGTGTCATTATGAAACCCATTCCTGAGCAGTATCCTTTGATACTGCCCCCATTGCTGAAGTGAACCGGGCCTGGAACTGTGCAAGCGCAGTAGCCCGCAACAATGCCCAAACAACATTGGCAGGAAACACGCAAGGAACAAGAATATCAAAGCCAGCAGGAGACGAAGGGTGTCATTGTGACGGAACAGCAGAAACAGGGACAAGCACAGCCAGCCAGCAAAGCAGCAGGGGCGGCAACAACACACAAGTTGAATCATTGTCATCCTCACACTCAAGTTTGGTTTTGGTATTGAATTGAAACGGGCAGGCACACATCACAACTAGATGCAGCAGCATTTTGACAGGCTGAGTGTGCAGGTCAACGAGGCAAGGCGCCCAGCTCCTTGGGAGCATGCACCAGAAAGCAGCCCGGCGTCAGTGCACAACTCGAGCAATTCATGCACCTTGTTGCTAACCACCACGCTGCTGGTGCATTTTTGGGTGGTACCCTCAAAATACAGATGACATATTCAAGACACCAAGGACTAGCGGTTTTAGTTCAGGATGCAGGACATTGTGATGCCACACTGTATGATACGCTAACTGCAGGCTTAAGCTCTATGTCAGCAGTGTGTCGTAGCATGCAGTTGGTGGCTGTCATTCACTGGCATCAAGCCGTGTCCTCAAGGCAGTTGACCACGTCACCCTGAGGCCACAGTTACCATCGCTACTTTTAGGACACTATTTTGATTCACGCTTAGGCTGCTGGTTTATGACACCTGTTTCTGGCATGGTTGCCAAACCACTGCAGACATACCTTGGAAACCCAACACGAGCTTCTTGTTGTCGAGTGTCCTTGACACATTCAGCAGAAAATGGTCCACCCTGAAGTATGTGTCGTCACCCAGGCGCACAAGCCAAGTGAAGTTGTAGCGTTGAACTGCCCATTGCACACCATAAACCACCTTCAGAGATGTGGCTGTTTCATCAAAGTCGTTTGGCGGTGGGTCTGGAGTGTTGGCATCGATGATATCCAGCATCAGGATGTCGCCGTGCTCCTGCTGTTCATCTTGCATTTGCTTGTAATTCTGCCCGGGTAGGCCTGCAGGTTGTGATGAGAGACTGTGTGTGCATGCGCATTTGTATAGTTACTAGTTACTCATGGTGCATTGGTATAGTTACTAAAGTGGCCCATGAAGTTGGCAAGCTACTTCTACAAAAAACAGGAGCCTGGTTTGATCATCTATAGAATATTGCTTCTGTCTACCCATACAGTTTACAACCACGAACACTTCATGGTAGCATTATGCTCAGCTTTGACTCACACAAGTGGTCAAAGTGCATGCAAAGATAGACCCATGCTCACCCAAAGACAGATAGTCGACATCAGCAGTGTTGGTTCAAGGCCCGCACGAGAACATTGCTGGTCTACACGGTCCAACAAGTCCTTCAGCTACATACCTTGACTGCCAACTGCAAACTTCATGATAACACCAGCTGCTGCTGCTGCGTCACGCTTGCGAAGCAGGTCCACATTTCTTTTGAACTGCTCACGAAGCCAGGTACGTCTGTCTCTGCTGCTGTCTTTTGATGTGACCACCACTACGATTGAGGCCTGCTGCTTTGCACATGACCGTCCCACATGTGCGACACTCCTAAAGATAGTTTGCTGATGGCCACAAAGACTGGTTACGGTTCTATTCGTTATGTACGTGTTTTGCTGGCTGCCTATCAATTGACGCCAACTTGCTGCAGCCAGCAACAGCAGCACAGCATACAGGCAAGCAGCTGTCAATGCGGGGCCGCGCAAATATGTTGTCATGCCTCTGCCACAAACCACTTCTGGATGATATCTTCGCAGACCAAAGCTGAAAACTGCAGTTGCTCTAGAGCAAACGTGTTTGAGGTTGGGGACCCAGCGATTGACCCCGAGTTGGGGTCCATATTATGGATGGGCCGCACATGTCCAGGCCAATGACACTAGGGCTAATGACTATCGGCAGATGCAGCGCATTGTACTACCCCACGGGATCTCCTTTGTCGTCCTGACACTCGAAGGACCTCAACGGGTCCCACAAGATCGTAGCTCTGTGACTTGCAGCAACAGATTGAAACCAAAAAGCATGAGCTTGTTCGTTGCCCAGACTGACAGCAGCAGCATGTTGCAGGGCCACTGTTCAACCCAACTGTCACTCCCAACTTCTGCTCCCTGCCTTCCTGTAGGGCGAGCGTGCCAGCAAGCATACACAGAGCCACTTTGAACACCCTTCAAAACACAGTGCTGGTGGCCAACGCAGAAGCAGGACCAGGCAGCTGCTGTTACTTGGTAAGCATGTTGCTGTTGTTGAGCACACACCGAATGTGGCTGGCTCCCTGCTGGAAACTCCTCCAGTACTTCAATCAAAATTCAGATGTATTGCGAAAACAGCACAGCAGCGCAGCATCTATACAGCAGTAGGCCTGAATGGTGGGTTGTTGAGCTGCAGTGGACCAGCACCTCTCACGCTGGCAAACAAGCACCAGCCAGAATCGTTTTCAAATCGTAGCTCAATGACACTACCCTCAGGGGCCATAAAGGCATGTAACTGAAAAGGGCTAATACACACCATTGAAACGCAGCGGCAGACGTGCAGGAGTCCAACAGTCACAGCAGCCGTTTGTGAACTACTCGGCACCAGTAGTGTTGAGTCATACTGATTATCGCATAGAATGCATCAAGCTTCTATTTGCAACAACCCTGGCCCGTGCTACAATCTTGTGGGACCCGTCGGTAGCCTTTTCACCCAGTGTATATTTGTGGGCCAGCTTGTGTGGGTGTGTGCGACTCAACAAAAGTGTGACATTGAGAAATACTGACACATGTTCTGATGTACCTTTGCTGCACAAGGTATCCTCAAAATGGCCAAAAGTCACTACCGTGATCCCAAGGTCAGGATGGCTCTGGCCATAGCTTTCATGATGCACTTCTACACTGGCATGGAATGGCAGGATGCTCTGGATGCGGCTCGCAAGAACAAGGACCTCAAACAGTGTCTGCCTAGCAGCATGAATAAAACAGAACAGCAAGACGCCAGGCGCGTGGGCAAGAAGTTGGTACAGCACGGCACAGTCCTCAACCTGCCCCACACCAAGAAGGTGTCCAGCCATGAGCTGCAGTGCCGCCCGCCTGGTGACGAGTACAGGTTGGCTTCTTTCGTTCTCAAATCTGGTTACACAGACTATGCAGAAGTCACAGACGACTATGGAGACAAGGTCCTGCAGGAGAGTAACCGCAACTTTTCAAGTTTGGCTGAAGGCATGGAGTTGTCACCCCCCCCCCCTCAAGTCCATCTATGACAAAGCATAGCTTGACAGCAATGTGACGCTCAGCAGGTTCATGGAACAGCTTTATAGGGTCAAGCCCTTCCTACAGAGGCACAGGGTGCACATCAAGTTTGCCATGGACACCGACCTGAAAGAAAAAAGGAGCAAAAGGGCCAGGCCATTGCTGAAGCGACTTGAGAAAGATCCCACATTCCTACACAGGGTCTTCTTTGTGGATGAGTGTGCTATCAGCTTTGACCATACCATCAAGTGTGGGTTGCATGTGTATTGTCATGCACATGATAAGGGCTTCAGGTTTGTCATTCCTTACAAGAGCACCCAGAAAGTTACAGTCAGGATCATGGGGGCTGTCAACTACCACACGGGCACGATGTGGTATGAGTTCACAACTGGCACCACCGGCCTGCAGAGGAGGCATGGCACAGCCAAGGCCCCTGCACAGCAAGTGTTTTGGGTGAGTGTTACAAATCTAGCCTGGCTTGCTGCAGTGGATGACAGTGCCCCATGGCAAGTAGGACACACGGGGCTCGTGCAGCGTCTGAGTCAGCAATTCCACATAGGACCACATGCGTCCAACCTCATTGACTGTAGTGCATGTATAGCCTAAGCTGAGCACAACACACAGGTTGCTCAGTGCCATGTGTGTTGCGAGTGGCAGGAATGCAGCATCAAACCACATAGTCATCTGCAGATCATGCACCCGTATCATGCTCACACCGGCCTCGACAGCTGCCGCACAGCAGCGCATATCAGTATCAAGTGTGCTCCTGTAGTATTTGCCATGTGTGTCCTTGAAGTGTCTGGAGCCATCAGCCTGCATGGCTGCCTTCTGGCTCATGTGCATAAAATCAACTGCAGCATATGGCCAGAACTGCATGACAGCCTGGCAAGACCACTGAGAGTCCAGCCTAGCCTGAACCAGCTTGTGCATCAGCCAGATCTCCAACTCATCTGGTAGCTTCCTGCTAGCTGCTTCCCACTCAGCATCATTGACGTTGCAAAAATACACTGTTTCATATGAA
>QAXK01010833.1:0-15884 GCA_004335735.1 Chlorella sp. KRBP | reverse complement strand
GCAGCCACCGCAGCAGCAGGATGCACAGGAGTACATCATCCCGGTGCATGCCTTGCACCTGGGGGCTGAGATCGATGTAGCAGGGTTCCATGAGAAGTATGAGGATCACTTTGTGGACGCTCACCTGCAGCTCCCACCACACAGGGACCACATCATCTTTCAGGTGGGAGGTGATGGGGGGCAGGGGCAACTTACGCTCACGCAAGCACCACGCTCACACCGGCTTGTCGACGCACTCACAGGGTGGTGGTGCACACATGGGCATAGTCAGGTGGCATAATTGCCGCACCGTAACAACCTCGCATTGGGCCTGCCCTATACAAGTGACAGCCATGAGCCTTCTGGCCTTCAACACAAGCTTCGCTTTTGTTACAACAACAAGACAGAACATGTCATGGTGCATTTGCTTGTTTTCAACTAGTGTCAATCTGTGCCTAACTGGCTGTGGGGTGACTGTGTGCTGGTGTGTGTGCGTGCGTGTGTGCTGGTGCAGTTGAAGAACAGCAGCGAGAGCCAGGACATGTTGCGCCCAGGTCAGAAGCAGGGCAAGGAGGGGGAGGTGTTTGCAAGCTACATGATCGTGTACAGGTGAGGAGGCACACTTGACACCAGGCCACCCTGAACCAACAAAGGCACACCTACCCCAACCCCCACGCCTGCCCCTGTGTGTGCGCCTTTGCTTTGAATTGGCTCGGCAATGTCCATTGCATCCAGCTTCTTGTGACAACAACCAACCACCCCAAGCCAGCATCACACATTGCGCTGCATGTCTTCTTTGTGTGTGTTATCCCGTGGTCTGCCCGAGACATGCATTGCAGTATCAGGTGCATCCAATCAACCAACCTGCCAAGCACACAACAATGCACATGTGTCATGTTCCTGTGTGTGTGCTGCCTGTGCCTTGTCACTCAGGTACGGCAGTGTCATCTTCATCAACGTGCCCTCCAGCAGTGTGCGGGACCACTGGACAGACCTGCTCAGGCGCTTCATCCAGTCAAAGGAGGCTGGGCCAGTGGTAGGCAGCTTGGGCCAGGACACAGCCAGCCTGCGGCTTGACGGTGAGGCGACGTGTTGCTCGGGCGTAGGGTTTAGCCATCAAGGTGACACGACTTGGGGATGGTGATGCACAATGGCAGTGCGGCTTAGAACTGAGGCGCGATGGCGAGGCATACACATGCATTCATCAGGCAGCTGGGGCCTGATTGGCGCAGCTTGTGATGCTGTCTGCCCTCCCCCTGTACCAGCAGGTGGTGCACTGGGCCAAGGGCAGACTCAGCATGCGCATGGTGTCTGCCTGCCTCGCCTCACATACAAGTCCATAGGGCTGCGGTTCAACCCCCCAAACACTGTGTGTTCCTGTCCTGCCTGGCTTGGTGAGCCTTGCACAGGTTGTGCTTGCCTTGCATCATCCAACATGTTTCATGGACTCATCCTGTGCGCCTGTCACGTGCCTGTCACGTGCCTGTCACGTGCCTGCAGAGACGAGGCTGGTGGTGCGGCCGGGTCTGGACGAGTGGTCCAAGCTAGAGTCGGACCAGATTGTGGTCAAGAAGCTGGAGATGGCCAACCTGCGAGTCATCAGCCATGTGCTCAGCCAGTCAGTCGCCCTGGACTACTTCAACTCGTGAGTTCTGCTGTACAGAAGCAATGCATCCATGTGTTGACACAGAGAGACACAGATGCCCGTGTACCGGCAGGCAGGGAGCAGTGCCATGAAGGTTACAAGGGTGTGGGACTGACTGCTGTAGGGCTGCAAGTACCACAGCAACACAGCAGGGGGACGTTGTGTCGCCACAACAGGCGGTTGGCACTCCTGACTCGGGGTGAAACGTGCCTGTGCACACGCGGACACAGACATGTTCTTCTGTTTGATATGGTGGTACACCATTCCCTGCTGCACCCCTGCAGCCTCGTGTGGCTACCTTGACGTGTGTCCCGTTGGATTACACATAGCGCGCATTTGTGAGGTTGGTCTGTGTGTGCCTGCTTGGCGCAGTGCTTGTTTCGGCTGGTGTGCATGTGTCTGGTTCTTGTTCGCTGTGCCCTGGTCTTGAGCTTGTGTTGTGTATGCCTGCTGGACGTGCTGCCTGCCTTTGCTTTTGCTGCACACACAGGCGTGTGGACCTGGCTATCGACAACTTCAAGCCCTATCTGGATGCTGTGGCGAGCTCAGGGCAGTGTGACACAGTGAAGGAGGCAGGCCTGCTGAAGCTCATTGCAGAGAACAGCCTGCTGTACACCGATGTCGTCACAAAGATCGGCCTGCTGGACATCAGCCAGACAGCATGGAAGCTGGACAAGTGAGTGTGAGGGGGGCCCATCTGGTGACTAAGGCTTTGTGGGAAGGGGAGTGAGCGCCAGGATGAGCGCCGGGAGGGGCAAGGATGACATTAAAATTGCAGACAGCGCATGCATTGAGGCTGTGTGGGGGCTGCGCGACACAGTGGGGAGCTGAGGGTGACAGTCAATGACAAATGCTTTGTGTCAAGGGCCTTCATCATTGGAAATGGTAATGTGTGCGTCTCAGGTGCAGCTTGCATTGCCACAATTCCTGCGGCCTCCATGCTCTTGTTCCTGCCGCATCAGCTTTGTGCTGTGTGTGCGTCGCAGGCACTACAAGCTGTGGGAGGCTCTGCGCGGCGACTACGAGATTGAGAGGCGGTTTGACGCCATCAACAGGAAGCTGGGGCCCATGCTGGAGAACGCAAAGTTCCTGCTGGAGGTTCGCGCTGAACACAAGAGCAGCAGAGCCGAGTGGATCATCATAGGGCTGATTATGCTTGAGGTATTCATTTCTGGCGCTGGGCACCTGGCGCACTTTGTGTGGTATTGACTTGTCTGCCACAGGTTGGTCGTGCGCTGCATTGCGGGTTTCTTGTTGGCTAAAAGTAGCTCTGGCAGGGTGTTTGACAGGGGTGGTTTCTACAGCAGGCATGGCTGTATGCAGCAGCCGGTGTGTTTGCAGAGCTTTTGCTGCTTTGCTTGGGATTAGAAGGTTTTTGTGCAAGAGCTGGGACAGCAACAGTGTGCCTGTGATGTGGGCCTTTCCCAAGGGTCATGTCTTACTTCGTGTCGGCACCCTGTATGTACATTACAAAGAGTGCTGCAGACCCCGTGGTCTGCAGGTTGCAAAGCATGTTGCAAGACTCTCTTGTTCTTTTGTTGCTTTTAGCCCCTCGTAGTGGCACTGTCTGCTTACGCCGCTGCAGTTGGTGTGCAGCTGTGTTTCATCCGGGTTGTACAAGGTACACGCGAGCACAGGTTACGTTGCTGTGCTGGCACTGGCATGCAGCACTATGCGCACAGTGCTGGTGTGAGTCTGTGTCACAGAGTCCTTTCAAACATGCAGCTGCGGCCTGGTGGGACACCTGTGTTCAGTCCTGTAACATGATGACTCACCACATCCTGAATCATACTCACAAGTCACAGCAACATATAAGTGCTGGCAGCAACAGACTACAGGCTTCAGGCACAGGCCAACCTAGGCAACTTCAAGTGGCATGCAACAGGCTGCCTTTTTGACAGCTGCGTTCACATGCACATCCCATGTATGACTACCAAAATACTCCTGTGCAGGTGGCAAACTTGCTTCAGACTGCTGCTTCACTACAATCTCCTGCACTGCATTCCACATGGCTGCTGGAGCTACATGCACTGCTGCTGGCCTGCTGCTGCTTACTGGAACCATGCCGCAGCAACGTGAGTATGTGCGCTAGCACATGACCATGAGCTGCTGCACGTGGGTCCTGAGCATGAGGGGCTGATGCTGGTGGTGCTGACTGGCTAGACCCCGGGGCTGACTGCTTGAGAGGCACAGCTTCCAGTGTGCATGCTGCTGCTTGATCCTGTTGGCTGCCGAGCTTGTGAGCTGCCTTTGCTGCTTCTGCAGGGCCTGCCGTGACTGTCACAATCACCTCCCTACATGGGTCTGCTTCAGCAGCACTGGCTGCAGATACTGACACAGACACCTGCTGCTGCTGCTGCTGTGGCTGTTCGAGGCTGCTGCGGCTGCTGCTGGCCTGTCAGGACGAGGGTGAGTCGCCCCAGCCTGCTGCTGCTGCAAAGCCCTCAGCATTCATCCTGAACTCGTGAGACACTCCTGGCTGGAACATGAAGTGCTGGGTGCCTCCCTTGAGCACCAACAGCCCACCATGCTGCAGCAGTGGCAGCCACTTGTGTGCATGATCCCTGCACAGGCACGCGAAGGGCAAAGCAACTGTCAGCCGCCCTGGTAGCAGTCTGCTGTAAAGCATCCAGCCGATTGCATCATGATTGATCATGATTGATCAAGAAGGCAGACATGTTGGTTTCATCTGGCGGAGTTCATTAACTCTGCAGGCAACTGCAGCAAACCTAATGTAGCAGCTTGCAGCATTGCTGAGCAAGGGTCACCTGACCAAATTTAACATGCTGGAATGATGGTGCTGAAGCATCACACTGTTGAGTGCTGTCAGCATACTGGTAGCAGCTGCCGTCTTACATTTGGTCATGGTCTCCCACCACCAGCAGAGCAGGGCAGGTGATATTGGGGAGCAGCTTGCGCATATCAGCATCATACATCACCTGTGGGTGTGACACGCACATATTATGTTTGATCATCAATGATTGTACTGAGCAGGGTGCAGCTGTAGCCCCGCCACTACAGAAGGCACATTGCCATTACTGCCAGCACGGCACAGAGGTGCCACTGGCTGCCCAAGCGACTGGGCTGCGGCCTGCTAGGACTACATAAGCTGACGTCAGTTATAGTAATCCACCATCAGGCCAGCACCAACATGTTGCAGCGCCAACCACTGGTTGTGCGGCACAATGTGTCTAGCTGTGGTCACACCACCGCTCACCCTCCAGTCGTGCTTCCAGGCATCCACCTCAGCACCAGCCCGCAGGAAGCACTCCTGCACCTCACAGCGCTGGGGGTCCATCACCTCGGGGGAGCCCTTCAACATGACCTGCACACACACAGCAGCAGCAATCATGGCACTTGTCTTGGGTACTTGAAGGCCACTTTTGACTGACTTGACAGGAATTGACAGACATGTATTTTCCTGCTGCTGCTGCTGACTGGCTCGCTGCCTGAGTAACAGGCACAGGTCTGTCAGTGCCAACCCCACAGGCCTTCAGAGGCCACTGCCCATGGCCCATGGCCCTGCCAGCAAACCTCAGGTGTGGCACTGATGCTCCCTCACCACTGTCAGCAGCTGCCACCGTACCTGGGACTTTGCTCTGTAGGAGCGCAGTGCACAGGTTGCCTCAGTCAACCTCGCCAGCATCCGCCACCTTAGGCTGTGGGCATCAGTGCAGCACCCTCCCATCAGCACGCCTGCCAGCAGGTCTGGGTGTGCTGCTGCAAATGCTGCTGCGACGTAGCCACCCATTGCAAATCCCATCATCACAACCTGCAGAGCACGAGAAACAGCAACATCTTGCCGCATCCTGCCGCATCATGCAACGCTCACAAGTTTCTGTTCAGGATCACACAGTGCATCTCCAAGGCCACCTTTCACATGTTTGCTGGTGGATCCAATGCAACTGGCTGTCGCAGGACAGCAGCGGGGCCTCTTCCCTACTCAACAACAAAGTAACTAACCTTTTGGCCTGGCTGCACCTCCTGTGTGATGACTCATGCAGGGTGGCCACTGCATTGTCCAGTGTGAGTGGCTTCTCCTTGAAGCGGGCCCCATGTGCTGGCAGGTCAGGCAGCAGCACCCTGGGGGATACGTACGCACAAGCAACACCCAACAGCACCAGCACGGCGTCATGCAGGTAGCTCAGGCAGATGCTTGATGCTGTTGTCTTTGCTGGCAGCCGTTTCACTATGACAGAAGCACTGAGTGCGTATTCTGTGGCGTACACATGTGCTGGCAGTGCAATTGCCAACCTAAGAGCAAGTCCAAGCAGAAGCTGTGCGGGTTACATGCAAAGCCCCTACACAGGCCAGAGGGAGCGACTGCACTAACCTGAACCCAACCTCTGCAAGTGCCTGTGCCTCCAGCACAAGGCAGTGCCGGCCACACAGTGCACCATGCACCAGCACGACCGTCTTGTCAGCATCTGACCCATACACGTCATACGTTCGTGTGGAGTCCCACCCCACATGCTTGAGGTAGCACTCATCGCATGTCCGTACTGCATTTGTGAAGGAGACACAAGCATTGACGTACTGCATTTGTGAAGGAGACACAAGCATTGAATGAGGCACACGCTCACGAGGGCAGCTGCTTGAATGCAAGACAGTCAAAAGTATTCAGCAGCACCAGCTTGTGTGCATGCCTGTCCAAAGGCGACATCATGCCAACAGCAACCACATAGCCTTTTCATGCCACTTGATTTTTGGAAATTCATGTCTGGACAGCGCTATTTTGACTCACCTTGATGTACTGGATCTTGTGCAAGGGCTAGATATCGCTTGCAGCAGCTCCTGCACAGCTGTCTCTTGCATACTGCACATGTGTGCTTGATGCCCTGCTTGCTGCTACAGATAGGGCATGTCTTGATTGTCATTATTCTACAGCAGTGTCGTCTTTCTCGCACGACATGCAGCTACAGAGGAGTGTACTGCATCCCTGGCAGTGATATGTTTCAGCCCATTCCTAGTGGTCATACATGGGTTTTGTGGGAGATAAAACTCAAATTGATCTGCTAACGGTTCCATTGCTTTGAGTTGTGGAAAGAGCGCCTTCAACGTTGTTCACTCACACGTGCGTATGACCAACTTTTGGCCTCGCTACTGGCGCAGTCTCCTCTTCAGCATAGTTCCAACCAATAAACCAATAAGGCTTCACACTGCCTACCCTAGGATGCTTCAGTGCACTTGACTTTGTCCATGTACCCGTGTGCATGCACATGGATGTCATGAAAAGTCTGCGGCAGGGGCAGGAGAGCAAGGAGAATCACCTTTGCACCACAGTTGCGAACTTCCTCTGGGCAATAGAGGATCTGGATAACCACAACTCCTTCATGCGCTGCAGATTCTGTCACTTGTGGAAAGCAGGTCCAGCAGCTTGTTGACAAGTAGACTGGCTTGACTCTGACAACCGAGCTGGCTTGGCTGGCCAGACAATTCAGATAACTGGCTTGAAAAGGCTCACGCAAAGGCTCATAGGCTCACGCAGAAATACACACTCACATGCCTGCACCCAGCTTGCCAATGCAACTCCAGTCTGCCTATAGGTATATTATTATATTATTATATCAGCTAATACCATCAAAGGCCTGTGGTTGCACATGGTGTGCTATGTGGTGCACAAGTCTTGTGAAGCCAGCGTAACGGCTGCACAGCTTTCAGTATAAGTATCAACTGTCCAAATGGCAAGCAGATTGCGATTGAAAGGTTTGAGACATTGCTACTGGTCACATCCAAGTGACCTGACCAGTATCCTTTGAAGCACAGCAAACCGCTTCGGGGTCAAGAAGCTACAGCACTGTCCCTGCCTGCGCTTATGCGCGGCCCACCATCCTTGCTTTCCTGTGCTTGCTGCTTCTTGGCAGGTTTGAACTGTGCGAGCATGCTCTCCACCACAACAACTATGCCCACACTGCGAAGCACCGAGACAGTGACCTCATCTGCTGCCCCATCTCCCTCTGTCTTTGCTGCTGCTCCTGAGGAGGTGGCTTCACCACCCACACAACCTTGGACCGCTCCCGTGCCTGCCACTGTAAAGCTGCCCCAGTCTGCTGCTGCTGCAAAGCTGTGCGCCTGCTTCCTGAACTCTGTGACGGCTCCTGGCTGGAACATGAACTGGTGGATGCCATCCTTGAGCACCAACAGCCTGCCGTGCTTGAGCAGCGCCAGCCACACCTTCTCATGGGACCTGCCACCACGAAATACAGCAGAGCACAGTGTCGCGAGTTGGACCAATCATGGTGACGATAAGGTGGGTTGTAGGGTTCCCCAGTCCAACGCAGGAAGTTGCGGAACAATCAAATGCCTTCAGGACAGCATGCAGTTATGCCGGAGCTGTGGTTGTGCACAAACCCACACATGATTGCAGCACATGCAAGGGGCACCAGCCCACCTGAAGTCCTTCTCTCCCACCACCAGCAGAGCAGGGCAGGTGATCTTGGGCAGCAGCTTGTGCATGTTGGCATCATACATCACCTGTGGGTGTGACACAGGGAGTAAGATGTAGCGCATTACTCGTAGCTCGACACAACTCTTTGGGCCCTAGCCATGCACTGGGCAAGCACAGTCTCACCGGACATGAACAAACCCGCCTGCGATGGCAATGGCTCGTATTTTTTTTCAGGCACTGCTGGGGCTGTTGGAAACAGACAACATACGCTGATGACTGGTTCAGCGCAGGCATCCACCCACCTTCCAAGCATACTTCCAAGAGTCCATTTCAGCACCTGTCCGCAGGAAGCACTCCTGTATCTCAACACGCTGGGGGCGCATGTACTCAGGCCCAGACAGGCTCTTGTAGATGAACTGCACAACAACACAACCATGTGGTCATGGCAAGACTCTACGGTGTATGGCTGACCTGGGCAGCGACAAGAACAGCCCCCGACACCTGCTCATACAATCAAATAGTGTAACAGCGGCCCGAGCATGCACTGCAGTACTCAAGCAGCTCGACTTTATTGCTCTGTCCACGCTGAGCCCTGGTGGCGCACCTGTGACTTTGTCTTGTGGGAGCAAACAGCATAGACCGCCTGGGACATGTACCCCACCAGCTTCCATGTGGTAGTGTGTGCGTCATGGGCACAGGCGCCCATCACCACCCCAGCAACTAGGTCTGGGTGTGTGGCAGCAAAGGCTGCCGCCACATAGCCGCCCATACTGAAGCCCATCATCACCACCTGCAGCAGGAGGTCGTGGACCAGCCCGGCCTGAGTCTTTGCCAAGCATATGTGCCTGGCAATGCACGTATACAGCATGTGAGTCACAGCAAGCTACCTTCTGGCCCGGCTGCACCTCCTTTGTGATGACGTCATGCAGGGTGGCCACTGCATTGTCCAGTGTGAGTGGCTCCTCCTTGAAGCGGGCCCCATGTGCTGGCAGGTCAGGCAGCAGCACCCTGGGAGATTTGCACATGAACGACAACAGGCAGTTGTCAGCATTGCACACTGGCAGTAGGCAAAAGCAGCTGCCAGTGCATACAGATCTGTCTAGACTGCAGCAGCAACAGCAACGGACAGGGGCAGCAGAAGACCGCTGAAGGCTTCACACCACACAGCCCAGCCTTCCTGTGCTGCCACCAAGCTTGTCAGCCAACCAGCACCAGTAGGTGTTTGACGACTGAAATCTCGCTGCAAGCGGACAACACAATTGCAGGCTCCTGAGGTCACCTGAAGCCAGCTTCTGCAAGTGCCCTTGCCTCAAGCACTAGGCAGTGCCGGCCAATCAGAGCACCATGCACCAGCACAACTGTCTTGTCTGCTGACTCAGGTCCCAGGACATCATACGCCCTCGAGGAGTCCCATGCGACATGCTCCAGGAAGCACTCGTTGCAGTTCAACACTGTGGAGCAGCAGACGGTGCGGCAGAGGCAACCTTGTTCTGCTGCAAAGAAACGGCAGCAGCTGCATCTGCAAGCATGCAGATGTATGCCTCGATGCTGACTAGGCACATGATCATGATTGGGCATGTGCTGCCACTATACCACCAAACACTAGCCACTTGAACGTTCAACAGGGTCAGAAATCTACTCACATTGGTTGACAGGGTCTGTCTCAAGTGCCAAATACCGCTTGCAGCAGCTTCTGCAGAACTGTCTCTTACAAACCTCACAGGTGTGCTTGACACCTTTCTTGCTGCTACACAACGGGCATTCCACCATTTTGCAGTTCTGCCTTGGAACGCTGTGCACTGGACAGGACGTCTTACAGCACAGGCGGGAGTGTTGCTGCTCACGATGCTGCTCGTGACCTGGCGCTCCCGCAATGACGTTGAAGCATCGCTTACATTGACATCTGCACAACAGCTGCAGCAAGCCATCATAACCATGCAGTGCAGTTGCTCGTGATCGTCAAGGTTGACTAACAGTCAACAGTTAGCCGCTGCTTCCTTGACAAACTCAACACACCAATTGCTGCGGTCGTAATACACCTGCGACACCTCCAGGCCTGGCACCTGTGCAACAAGGCCCTGCAGCTCCCCCTCTTCAAACAGGTGGTAGAACCGCTGCAGCACAACAGCACCCTTGCTCTCGTCCACAGCCACAGCTGCTGGACCCTTGGAAGCATCGATCACCTTACTGCTGCTGCTTTTGTCCACACTGCAACACTTGCCTGCCTGCTGCTGCGCCTGGGCCTGAGCTGCAAGGCCTCCAGCCCTGTGGAACGGCAAGTGCCAAGGCACAAAGTAATCGGGACCCTCCACGGCTGCACCCAGCGGCTGCCCTGGCTGCGATTGCATCACTGCTTTTGCAGCATCCACGCTCGCATCTTGCAGCTGCTGTGGTGGTGCCTCAGCACTCTGCGCCTGCCCCTGCCCCTCTGCTACAGGCTGCAGCAGATGCCAGCGCTGAATGGTCTTGCCTGGGTCTTCCTGCTGACTGGCCCACACAGTAACAATCCCCCTGCCCCCAGGCCTCAGCACATCTGCCAGCTGCTGCAGTAGGGCCACTCGGCGCTGCCTGCTGCTGATGTGGTGCAGCACAGCAATGCACAGCAGGGCATCGCAGCTGCAAGGGCGGTAGCACAGCTGCAGGGCGTCACACACAAACACGTCTGCACCTGGGGTGGAGTCCAGGCCTTTGCCCGTGGCTGAGCCTGTGCTGCCAGCAGCCAGGCGCTGTGCTGCCACTGCAGCCAGACCTGCATGCACCAGCAGCAGCAGAGTGTAGCACGCAGAGAGCTTCAGGACAAGCAGGACAAGCAGGCACCAGGGGGCCCCGTCACAAGCACATGCATGGAAGCCACTTCAGTATTCATCGTGTCCTGTGCCCTGCACCCCACAGCGTCTGGGAAATTTCTGCACATGTAACTGGTGTGTGACGGCATGTGACTCATAAACTCAGCCGTCACACACACACACCCAGCAGTACTTCCTGCTCGCCTGCATGGAGACTGCTGTCACAAACAGCTGGGCAACTCACTCCAGTGCACCCAGAGCCGCACACTACTGTTGTGGTGTGACACAATGCCCCCGCCAAGCCAAGGTCAGCCCTCACCTGCACTCCTGTCACAGCCCAGCACAGCCAGGTCCATGCGCACACCCAAGTACTTGCCGTTGCCGCAGCCCACATCTGCAACCACACTGCCTGAGGCCAGGCTGTCCAGGAAGGCACGCACCTTGGGCCACACAGCAAACCTGGTGGACGAAAAGTGTGAGGCGATGATGTCATACACCTGCAAGTGTGTGACACGCACGAGGCAAGGTGAGCGAAGGTGGTGTGGGTGTGGAAGTCATGTGTCAAAGCACCTCACACCATCAGGCATCACAAACATCAGGGCGCACAGCATGGTAAATGGCCAGTGGGTGTACATTCAGTATACCATGCTGGCACTTTGCCAACCGGCCAAGCTGTGTTCTGCATGCTGTAGGCCTACTTGCAAGCCAACGCATGAACACAGCTGGTGGAGGTCAACGGCTGCGGCTGCTTGCAGCATTGCAGAGCTGCAGCACTCCCTTGAGCAACTGTGGTCCACAGGTCAACCACAAGATGACCCACCTGATGAACGTGCGCATCTTCCAGCGCCTGTGCTGCCGCTCTGCCCACTGCTGCTGCTTCCACAGGTGCATCTGCCATGCCTGCTTTGGCAGTGTCTGCTTCTGCAGCTGCTGATGGTTGCTGGTGAGGCCCAGCCCCACAGTGTGGTGGGTTGACCTCACTGCAGCCGTTCAACTGCCCTTCATGCTGCTGCGCGTGTGCAGGATCGTCCTGCTTGTGCAGCGACTGTACGTCTGCTTGTTGCTGCTGTTGGGGCTGCTGCCGTTCCTGATGCTGTTCCTGCTGCTGCTGCTGCTCCTGGTCCTGTGCAACTTGTGCTGCTGTGCGAGGAGGAGGCAGTTTCCCCAGCTGACTGTCACAGTACTCTGGATAGCTGCAGTCACAAGCATAGCCACGCACCTGCAAGCGCACAACACATGGACATCATACAATGCATGTAAACCCTGCACTGATCCACAGCAGACACCAGCAGCAGCGTCTGCGCCTGCTGCAGGCCCCTGTGAAAGTTGGTCAGTTGGATTGGCATACATGCACCAGAAGTTCTAACAGTGTCCTTGCACACACAGACACCGCCCACCATCACCCGTAGCTCAACTTGTGAGCCACCAACATGCACTCTGATATGCCCTGCTCACCTTCCTGAAAGTGAGTGAGACGCGTCGAGCAGCCCGCATCACCTGCTCTCCATTCACCCAGTCTGACTTGCGGTGAGGGATGTAGTGCTGCCTGCGGCACAGCAGCCACGGTGTGACACAGGTGAGTACTGGTGAGGCAGCCACAAAGCCAGGCAGCTGAGTGCTCATCACCATTGGGGCCCAGTGGGACTCACAGCGATGTATGCTCAAGGCGAGCTGTACCACCACAACAGGCACTGCCACTGTCTACGGCTTGTGCTGTGACAGGGGTTGATGTTGTCTTGCAGCAGGGTACACACTGCAGGGCTCTATAGCAACAGCACCACCAAGAGGCTCACCATGCATAGCGTGCCTCCCGACTCATAACCACGAGTGACCTGGGGGGCAGGTACACCAGGACCTGCCTGTCCGCCTGATGCCCCTGATCAGCCCCATCACCACTCTGGCTGCTGCTGCTTCTGCTGCTGGTACTGCTGCCACAGCAGACGCCACTGTTGCTGCTGCTGCCGCTGATGTTGTAGTTGCAGGGGTTGAGGGCGATGTAGGCCTTCCTGAACATCATGATGCAGCCGCCCAGCAGTGACAGGGACATGATGGAGCCTGTGAAGGATGTGTGGGCCTCAACATGCGGGGCGATGCCCACCCCTGGCGTGTATTCATTCACTGTCAGCTGGTCCAGTGCTGGCACTTCAGGCAACTCCTGCAGCACAGGACACGTCAACACACACATCAACATCCTCAACACACGTATTGTCACTACTTACCACCACTAGTTGAGGTGTAGACAAAGCTGCATTGCATGCTGTTGGAACGTGCTGCATGCAGAAGAGATGGCAAGCTAAACCAGACACAACACAACACAACTGGACATGCAGATCAGCCCCGGCTCCGAATACCCAAACGCCTGCTGCGCGTCCCGCCACCCACTTGTCTGCTGCAGCATGCAAGAGCCCTGGCAACCACAGCAGCACTGACCCCTGCAGGCGTCAATGGCAGCCGTGCAATCCGTGCCACATCACAAACATGCAGGTCAGGCAGGTCTGGGTCAAGCCCCAATGAGCCTAGTGAGCCCACCTGCAGCCGCTGCACGATGTCCTGTGTCCATTCAGGCATGTGTTCAGCCGTGTGGTTCATATCCACGCCACGTTGTGAGTATTCAAACTTGAATCCATAATGCTGCACCCGGCGCTTGGCCAGGTGCTGCCATGGCTGGCTGTCTATGTGTGCCAGCAGCGCCTGCTGCTCCTGCTCGCTGACAAACTCTGGGATGATGTACAGCCCCGGTATGTCTGCCTGCTCTGTGGTGCACGCCACAGGCACCTGCGGCACAGGTTGTTGCAGCAGACACAGGATAGGCACACAGGCAGTGCAGCTGCTGAGTTGGCAGCTGAGCGAGCACTGAGCAGAGGCGCAAAAGTGATGGTGATGGGACATGGCAGCAGCCATACCAGGGCTCTGCGCTGCAGGTCTGAAAAGACAGCTGTTGCTGATGCCCAGTGCAACGCAGCCAGTCCAACATAATCAGTGCAACACAGCTCCACCGACAGGAGGCAGGCCGCAACAGCAACTTGCCTGGGTCTGGGGCTCTGCCTCGCCCTCCTCAGGCACCCACTTAGCATACTTGCAGATCATCACACGCCCTGCAGCGGGCTCAAACGGCTGGTTACAGAGCGCATTGAGGGCAGATGTGGCTTCATCCACCCCCTGAGGCCCTGTGAAGCTCACGGTCCTGCTCAAGCCAGTGACAGCACACCAGGGTGCAGCAGGTCAGGGGGGGGGTGCTGTCTCAGGGGCACATCTGCCACCGGCTGTGGCCTTTTGATGCTCTTGAGTGAAGGGAACAATGTGTTTGCCCGTTTGTAACTGCATTTAGGCGGACCAGCTTACCAGAAATGTGACCTGCTGTCTGGTGTGCTGATCAACAGCTGCCTTTGGTCACTGCAATAGGGCTGCAGCGCGGTCCTGATGTCGTCAGCTGTCGTGCCAAACAGAGGTCCTACATTGCTGATGAAAAGGTGACAGGTAGCCCGCTTTTGTGTATTCGGCTTCACGTACATGCCCTGGCCTTTGCAAGCATGCAGCGAGTACTGTGGCCTGCAATGACACCCTCAGGTTGCCACGTCTTGCAGCGTTAGCGCTATCACATACTGAATGTTGACTGTGACAGTAGCAGGACGTTCCGTCGTGCGCGATGTCCACGTACAACTGCTGATGAGTAATTTGTAGTCAACCTGGAAAAGGGAACACCGCTGCAACCAGGCATGCATTGGTGCGGCCCCTGTGTCCTCGCTACAAGCCAGTGGAGCTTCACATTATCCCAATTTCTGCCCTGTCAAAGCTGTGGTGCAGATCAAAATGCCACAAACCAGACGACAGGCTGCGATCTTGCGACAACACGCCCAGGCAAGTGCCAAAACGACCAAGCGTGACCTCAATTGCCTGTAACATGCGCAATAACACTTTCGGGTGTAGCGAATGCGACTTCATTAGGTCCTGCTGAGGCTGACCCCACCAATATTCCCTACTACTTGTTGTGCAGGTGCAGCAGCAGGGTGGCCAGGCGCTGGACGTTCTCAAGATCGTGCTGGAACAGCTGTGCTTGAGCTGCAAACCGGATGCAGCTCTGCTGTGTAGACTCTTGTGCTGCAGCACGTACACAACAGAACTGGTGCATCAGACCTGTGCTGGGCAGCTTGCAGTCACCACGACCAAGGTGTACCACAAGGGAAGTGCATGGCTCGCCAAGCATGCCCAGCTGTTGCGAGAGCTGAGCCTCAAGGGCACGTGGGAGGACTTGGAGCAGTGGGTTGCAGCAGGGCTGTGTGCAGCAGCAGGGGCACGCAGGGTGCTGCCACTGCAGCAGCTGCAGCTGGAGGGGCGGCTGGAGGGCAAGAGCCTGCCAACCACCATATCAGCTTGCTGCACACAGCTGGCGCAGCTGCACGCGACTGCTGTGCCTGACCCCAACGGCTACAGGCGCTATTGGCCGGACTTCCCTGTGAACTTCTCATGCCTGTGCAACCTGCAAGAGCTGAAGATCGCCTGCACCAAGCCATGGACGGATGCCACACTGCAGTCCCTGTCCAGCTTGACGCAGCTGACCGCCTTGCACATGCCTCGGCTGGACTCAATTGAGCACCTGCCAGTGTCTTTGGTCGAGTTAGGAGAAGATCTGAAGAAGCTTGACAGTGTGGATCGGGAGTTTGAGGCAGCCGAGGTTGTTACAGCCGACCTACAGCACCTGACAAACCTCACCTACCTGCAGCTGGGTGCTGTTGAAGGCCCAGAGCAGCTGCCACGACAGCTGCGGGAGCTGCGTGTGCAGGACTTTGATGGGATGAGGGCTTCTTGCAGCTGACATAGCTCTGTGGCTTGCGCTTTGCCGAACATATCGATGATGGCCAACCCAACATAGGTGTCTTGACGGGTTTGACACAGCTCACACCTCTGAGGCTGAGCATCGGCACCAGCCCTGGCTGTGAAACCTATTGGCTTAATGCCAGTGCCTTGTCAAAGCTGCCAGTGCTGCAGCTGCGGCTCTCTGGTGTGTTCTTCCATGATTGGGACTTTTTGATGGTGGGCCTCTGCACACGGCTGACTGAGCTGATGCTGTGATACACGGAGGCCCTGA
>QAXK01010823.1:0-10859 GCA_004335735.1 Chlorella sp. KRBP | reverse complement strand
GGCCTTCACATGCAGCAGCAGCAGCAGCCATGCTGGCAGGATGGAGGCACCAGCAAGGAAGACTGTCAAGCCCAGGAATGGCCTGTTCAAGTGAGTATCAGGATGCTTGCTGCAGCCTAGTGCATTATGATGGTGTGCAAAGCTTGCAAATGATGCCAGCACAAGTACTGCGTACGGCACATTACAGAGATTTTGCGTGCGATGGGTTGAGGGACTGGCACTTGATGTACATATGCCACGTGATGTACACAATACTAATATGCCACAGCACACCACACCTCTCACGGGACTGGCACTTGATGTACATCTGCTACGTTCTTTTCTTCGTGATGTACATATGCCAATTGTTGTCAGCAGTGGTCACTCAATTTATCAGCTCTCGACACTGAACTTCTTGCCCTTGTTGGTGTGCTGTGTTCCCATTCTTTATTGCAGCAGCCTGGTGCACAGCTTCAAGCACGCCTTCAGGCCCACAGTGAGGCACATGGCTGGCTCTTCCTCCATGCCATCTGCTGGCCCAGCTACCCCCACCACCCACATCACCCTGCACCTGTCCCAGCTGCTGGCAGGGGCCGCAGAGCCCATGGAGGTGGATGAGCCTGTGCCCTGTGCATGGCCACCAGTGGGCACACACCTGGGTCACCTGCCCAGTCACCTGGTGAGTCATTTCTGCTGCTGCTGATGGCTGATGGTGTGCGGGCTTGCTGTGCCATTGCAGCCAAGTTGAGTGACATCCTGGCTGTGTAGTGCAGCTTGCAACGAACCATTCTTGACGGGAAAACAGCAGACACCGCATGCTACCCAGCCTACATTGCAACCAGCAAAAGCCAACTGCCGACAGAGCAATGCGTCTGAGTATAGTCACATGTACGCGTGCTGAGCTTGCTGAATTGTGCTGCAATCTGCCACCCGTGTGTGCAGCTGGCCAACATTGCTGAGATGGCTGCCCCTGAGGTGTGGCAGACCCTGGAGCAGTGCCCCAAGGGCCGCCTTGACATCCAGCCCACCATGCTGGCATGCCCACCCAAGACCGCTGAGGAGGAGGCTGCTGAGCAGCAGGCTGCACAGGCAGCACAGGCAGCACAGGCAGCCCAGCAGCAGCAGCAGCAGGACGCAGCCGTAATCGACAATGACATTGACCAGCCCCTCGATCTGCCACCACTGATCTGAGCTGTGTCATGCGTCACTACCCGAGCCAAGGCTTTAACCAATCCTCATCAGCAAACCTTTTGTGTTGGCTTCAGTTTACTATTGCTGGCTCTGGCCTCGGCTGCATGCTTGTGTGCTGAAGCGAGTCTGCATGACACTGTCTTGATGTACCACTGCTTTTGGTCTGTTTGTCTGTATTGCCTGAAGGGTGCTGCAGTCAACCCTCGCTTGATTACACTGTGTGTTAGGGACATGTTCTGGGCCGGGATGTGCATACGCATCCTACCAACAGCTCATCATACACATCCTACCAACAGCTGATTTACTGCATTGCATTGCTTTGGTATGCACTGGGTGTCTGTGTCATCACCTTATATGTTACCACAGTGGTAGCAGCGCCACGGGGAGTATGCTTGCTGTCCTCATGCTCTGTCAATCACCTGCGTGCCCTGGGTCTTGGAGCAGCGCTACATGTGCAAGTGCAGGTGTCACCCACAGTGCATGCGTGTCAGCTGTGAGGTTCGGGTTGTACCCTGGGATTTTTTTGTGTACTGTACTTGCCAGCCTGGTAGGCTTAGGCCAACAAGTGTCAGCTTGGCATGTTCGTGCCACTGACAGCTCTCATGAGAAGTGACATATGGGGGTTAGCTGGGTGGTGGTTGAGCGTCTCGTCTCCCACCCCTTGAGTGCATGTTGACGGTGTGACTGCTTTGAAAAGTTGTACATGCCGGTCAGGATGGATAACTTTCTCTGGAAGCGTGTTGACAGATGTTGACAAGAACTGACTGCCATGTGATATGTAACTGGCGTCCGACATTGGATGGTAGCAGTGATTTGCACTGTAGGGTTGGAGGCAGAGGGAAGGGATAGCTGCGCTGTCGGTCATATAACAGAGAGCAATGGCCTCACATGTTCCGAACCAGCCCAGCCTGTTCTGCAGACACTACTTGGGCCAGTGGTAATCGCCCCCCGCTCAAACGTCTTGCTCACTTAGGCGGCTGTGGTTCAACAGTTGCGCAATCCAGCACTGACTAAGCAGTGCCCTATCAGTTGCAGTACAGCTGCTGGATTGCTGCTTACGTGTGATCGCGGCTGCAAGCTTGACTGCATAACCACAACCGATCGTCGACGTACAAAGAAGTCGACTCACGTTTACGAACTCGGCGTTGGGGCCACGGCATTAGTTTACGCTGGCACCTTGCGCGCCATCAGCAGCAAGTCCACGACCGAGCAAGTGCAGTGGCTTACGAAGATGTTACTGCTGATAGGACGTCTGTTCCAATAGCAATATGAGGGTGGTGGTTGCCTGGCAGGAAACCCCGGTTAGTACAGTTGTCAGCAACTGCAACAACAGCAGCAGCACAGACCGATAAACTGATCATCTGTGTTTGTTTTGATACAGCCAGAGAAGGACGGCATACGACACGTATGCTATGATTTATGCTTCAAACCAGGTCAGGATGCTGAAGTTAGCAAAGATGATGCACATCTGCCTTGTTCTGGGACTGACCCGCCTCTTCTGTGCCTGCAGATGGGTCGCAGTTGGTAGCTGGTGTGGGGGCACGGGTGCTTGTCTATGATGCAAGTGATGGGGAGCTGTTGCATGCTCTAAAGGGGCACAAGGTGAGATGCCTAGCTGCTCTGCACCTGCACCTGCTGTTGCTGTTGTTGCATGTAGAGCTGCTGGCTGCAGTTGGCACAAGTGGGCACATCGTCATGATCATCAGTGGCATGCAGAGAACTTCAGGACACCTGGCGGACAAGCCATGCCAACTCTCTACGTTGTTTTTTCTTGTGCTGCAGGATGCAGTGTATGCTGTGGCATATGCAACCAACGGGAAGCGCTTCGCCTCTGGTGGTGCTGACAAAACAGTGATCATCTGGACGAGCAAGGTGGTCGCAGCAGCCGCAGCAGCTAGCCATGATTACTGCTGGATCAGCAGTCTTGCAACCACCAGGGTTATGGTTGTGCTGCAAGTGCCTGGTTTGCAGCAGCGCACCCAACTGGCAGGCCATGCTAGGAAGCAATGTGCACAATACTTGTCAGGATCCGGCCTGCTTGCTACTGTTGTGTGATGTGTGCGCTGGGCCGTCACATCTATCCTGTACAACACCAACTGGGTATGAGTCGGTAAGAGCGCCATCCTGTCTGCTGCTCTTGGCCACATGCAGGCAGAAGGCATCCTCAAGTACACACACAATGACTCCATCCAGTGCCTGGCCTACAACCCAGTCTCGCAGCAGCTGGCCAGTGGGACAGCAACTGACTTCGGCCTGTGGTCACCAGAGCAGAAGTCAGTTGCAAAACACAAGGTGACTGAGCAGAAGGCTCCCTGCTTTCCTGGCAGCTGTGGTACATTTCATGTTGCAACAATAGTCTATTGCAGACGACACAGGGACCAAGTTGTGCTCTGCATCAGCGCTTATGCATCAGCAGTCACACACCCAAGGCATGCATGAGTCAATCCACCAGCCCAGCTAGACATGCACCTGATTGCGCTCCCCGGGTGGTGTTGCTGTTGCTGTTGACGGCTGCAGGTCCCCAGCAAAGTCGTGTGCATGGCCTGGACCGCTGATGGCATGGTGCTGGCCCTGGGCTTGTACGACGGCTCTGTCAGCCTGCGGGACAAGGCCGGCACAGAGAAGCTCAAGTTTGCAGCCAGCAGCAGCCCGGTCTGGAGCTTGTCATGGAGCCCAGGGGTGAGCCGGCCAGGCTGTTGGCTGGATGCATGCACACCTTGCAGGCAGCAGCTGTGGTGGCTGCAGCTGCAGTACTATTGAAGGCCTAGAGTGAACATGGCAGCTGTAGCTGCAGTAAGCGTAATCGGTGACACCCGACTGGCATCCAGGATTGGTCGCTGCACATGATGTTTTGCTTGTGAGGCTATCACAAGTCTGGGCATCATAATACAGCACCCTTCCACATTGCCCAGCAGTGGCCTTGCTTCAGGCTTCTGTTTGCCTGACTGCAGGACCAGTCCCACCTAGCAGTAGGGTGCCTGGATGGCCAGCTCAAGTTCTTCACCAGCACAGGCACACCCAAGTTCAAGGAGCGCGCCATGGAAAGTGATGTGCTGAGCCTGTCAAACTTCAACACAGACTACATGCTGGCATGCGGCTCTGACAAGTGAGATTGCAACAGACCGCCAGCAACAGTCTTGCTGCAGCCACCAATTTGTGCCATGGTGGCAGCTTAGCGACACCCACTTGCAGCAGATGCATCAGGACATATGGAGATCCCCAATCATCCAAAATCCAAATTGATTTTTCAATCTAGCAGCCGCACAGTACGTAGTGTATACACTATGAAGACCGGACCGGCTGCCAGCACTCTCAACATCCCAAAATAGCAGTGTCAATCCAAGTGACAACATGTTGTCAGCAACTTGGCAATATTGCCATTAATGCCATCCAGGCATTCAATGACTGACTCGGACGGTCTGACTTCACCCCGCACCGCTGCAGGTCTGTGCACCTGCTGACGAAGGAGGGCATATACCTGACCAAGGTGGTCACACGGGACAGCTGGGTGTGGGCAGTCAAGGCGCGGCCCAGGGCCAACTATGTGGCATGTGGCGGCGAGGACGGCAGCATCCTGGTGCTGCAGCTGGTGTTCTCCACGGTGCATGGGCTGTATGGCGACAGATACGTGTACAGGGACCAGATGAGTGACGTCATCATACAGCACCTCATCACAGAGCAGAAAGTGCGCATCAAGTGCAGGTAAGCCATGTGCAGGAGGTTTGCATGGAGTACAAAGCGTGCAGCTTTGCATTTGAATAGCAAGAGTCTTCTTTGGCTACAGCGTGCATGAATCCTGCAGGCCCAGTTGGGAGCGCCCACCTGCTCCAGTGCATGCAAATGCCTGCAGAGCGCTCAAACATCAGCAGACTTGGCCACCCTGTAGGGATGTCTCAGGAATTGGGCGCTGTTGATGCATCATTGATCAGTCATGACTGTGACAGCCAGCGCTGTGTGTCACGCATGCCACGTTGCACTCCAGGGACTGGGTGAAGAAGGTGGCGGTGTTCAAGGACCGTGTGGCCATACAGCTGCCCAACCGCGTTGCACTGTACCAGCTTGAGGAGGGCGCGGGTGACTTGGACATGCAGTATCACAGCGCAGCCAAGATCAACAAGAAGCTGGAGTGCAACCTGCTGGTAGTCACATCGCAGCACATCGTGCTGTGCCAGGTATGCTGCCTCATGACCCAGTGCATCATGTCTTGCTGACGTGGCATGGCAGTGACTGGAGCTTCTGCAGCATTGCAGCATCACAAGATGATCTGTCCCGGGCCCTGTCTGCGGCAAAGACCTCGGGCATTGCAGCCAAGCATGTCCCTGTGTGCAACATGCAAGCACGTTTGTGGTGTGTGCTGCAACTGTGCGCCCTGCAGGAGAAGCGGCTGCAGCTGTATGACTTTGCCGGCACCCTGGTGCGTGAGTGGATGATGGATGCAGTGATCCGCTACATCAAGGTGGCAGGTGGGCCACCAGGCAAGGAGAGCCTGCTTCTGGGGCTCAAGTCGGGGGCTGTGCTCAAGATTTTTGTGGACAACGCCTTCCCCATCCCTCTGGTAAAGCACACGAGCGGCATCAGGTGGGGCCGAACACAGTGCTGTGCGTTGGTAGCACTTGACTGCCAGAGCAGTCGCAGTCTTGATGCAGCCTAGCAGCAGTCTACGCCCAGGCACTGTTGGCACCATGTGCCGTTTTCTGCCGGCATCAAAAGTGGCTAGCAGGACCGTTGTGAGTTGCTGTGTGGTGATTTGACACGCCTGTGAAGGTGGCAATGCTCACCACAGTGTTGGCTTGTGCTGTGCGCCGCCAAGCGTGCTGACATACAATGTTGTGCTGGAATCACAGGTGCCTTGACGTCAGCAGCAGCCGTGGCAAGCTGGCACTGATCGATGAAGCAAGCACTGTTGTTGTGTATGACCTGGTCACCAAGGTGAGTCACTTGCGCTTTGTGACAGCTGTAGCCCTATTGTGAGATGCCTCTACACAATCGCGACCATATGCACCTGTACACATGTGCTGGTCGCTTGCTTCTGCTTCTCAACCCAGAAGCAGTGGTTGCAGGTAGCCCTCACATCTTCAGTGTCTTTGAAGGCGGATAGGCAGTGTATAGCTGCATGGTATGGCAGCAATGTGCGCGTGGTGATATGCACGGCTCTCCTGCTGCAGGCCCTGCTGTATGAGGAGAAGGGTGGCAACAGCGTGGCCTGGAACAGCCAGTTTGAGGACATGCTGTGCTTCAGCGGGAACGGCCAGCTGACCATCAAGACAAGCGACTTCCAGGCGCACACGCAGAAGATGCAGGGCTTTGTGGTGGGGTTCAAGGTGTGGCTATGGGCGGTCTGTGTTTGGGTGCGCAGGGCAGTGGGGGAGGTGGGTGTGGCAGGCTCATCTGAGGCACCGTACATCAGCGGAGTGCAACACTGGTGACACGCCGCACATAAACCACATGCACATGCCCAGTGTCACTCTTCACAACACGACACAACGACAGCATGGTGGACACACTCTGTACAGTCAATATCCCTGACATTCAAGGCATGCGGCTGTCGCAGCAAGATTGCAGCTCAAAACTGCGCCGTGATCATGTGCCGCACATGTGATGTCGTCCTGCAGGGCTCCAAGGTGTTCTGCCTGCAGTATGCCAGCATGGCCACCATAGACATCCCGCAGGGCGGCAGCATGGCCAGGTACCTGGAGAGCAGCGACCTCAAGGCAGCATACCAGGTGGCCTGCCTGGGCGTCACAGAGGCAGACTGGAAGGCCCTGGCCCAGGCAGCACTGCAGGTGGGTGGGCCGTAGACAAAGCATGTGTGTACCTGGAGTGCAGTCCATGTGAACAACGTGGTCAGTGCGTGCCATCGGCGATGGACGACCCCACAGTGCACCATTCTTGATCAATGGGGTTGATGGGCAGCCCACACATGCTTGATGCAAGCACCCTGGGCAGCGTCTTAGGCGGGCAACTGCAGTGCTTGCTGATCAGACTGCATACCAAGAGGTTTGATCAGGCTGTCAAACAGCCTGGTCCGCACAAAATTATCATACAGACCGTGCCATCATGGCATTGAAAGCCATCCTTCCTTTCTGTGGTGCAGGCCATGGATGTTGAGGTGGCGCGGTCAGCCTTCATCCGGCTGCGTGATGTGCGGTCTGTGGAGCTGGTGAACAGGGTGGCAGCAGGCCTGGCGGCTGGCACCCCCAAGAGCCTGCTGCTGGCTGACGTGGCGTCATGGCAGGGCGACTTTGACCAGGCAGCAAAGCTGTACGTGTCAGAGGGGCAGCTTGACAAGGTGCGGGGCTTGGACTGACCCTACGATTGCTTGCAAGGTCTTTTGTGCAATTGCGTGGGACTGTTGCAGAGCTTGTGTGGGCCAGCAGGAGACACAAGGGGGCCCCTGTGGACGTGCTCTATGGTGTGCACAGCAGGGCATCTGGCATGTTGCCAGGACAGTTTCAGTTAATTGACCGCGGCACATTCATGACATGTAAACACCTGGTGACTGCTGCGTATGTACACAGCGCTACACAGTCTGCATAACCATGTGTCAAGAGGCACCACCTGCTATTAGAGGCTCACCAGCAGCGCGGCTCCTGCTGGCTGCCGTTGTGTGCGCAGGCCCTGCAGATGTTCACAGGGCTGTGCATGTTTGAGGAGGCCAAGCAGCTGGCAGAGCAGGTGGCAGCAGGGCAGCTGCTCAGGGGTGCCGCCAGCAGGGGAGCAGCAGCTGTGGCGGAGCTCATGGGCAGGCAGGCTGCATGGAGCGAAGAGACAGCCAACTATGAGGCAGCAGCTGAGATGTACATCAAGGTGTGCCGGGTGCTACTGTACTGTGCTCCAGACACCCAGATGCATGGCGCTGCATTCTGTTACGTAAATGTTCTGCAAACATCCCCCAGCCACTGCTCTCGTGCATGCCAACAGCCTGTCACGGGTCTCAGCCAGTCAAAGACAGTTTACGGCTGCATCACATGTGCATGCATCACACATGTAGTTTATGTGTGTTTGATTGCAGGCCGGCAAGTATGAGCGCGCCATCAGCCTGCTGGTGAAGCATGGCTGGTGGGAGCGGCTGCTCAGCCTCATGCGGGCCCTGGACACAACCAAGGATGCACAACCTCTCAAGGCAGCAGTGGCCGCATTTAAACAAGCAGGTACTGGCAGCAAGCAACAGTGGCCATCAGCTCGTGCCCAGCAACGCCTGCCACGTGTGCGGCGCATAGACCCCACCCGCCCAACTGTCATGACGGTGTTGCAGTTTGGCAATTGCACATGGGCGTCTTGCTTCGTACAGCTGGCAACACATTTTTGTGTGCAGCTGTCACCATCAGCCTGGCGCAATTCGAGGGATGCTACGAACTGCCGCGCACATCATGGCGCGGACACACTGACGGCACCACATGTCTGATACACCCTATGCTCCTGCATGGCACATCCAGGCATGTATGATGCAGCCAAGGAGGGCCTGCTGAAGCTGGGTGACATCCCAGGCCTGCTGCAGCTGAATGTAACCGAGCAGCGCTGGGATGACGCCTTCCTGCTGGTGGCAGCACACAGCCAGTTGAAGGACCAGGTGTATCTGCCCTACGCCAAGTGGCTGCTGTCACAGGACAGGTGCGCGCACAGGCCATGTGTGCATCATATAGGCAGCCACTGTGTTCAACACCACTACGGTAGTGGCTACCACAGACTTGCGTCATTGCCAGTCTGGGTGATGTTCACACGAGCTGCTGTCAATTAGTGACTAATCGACTGTGAGCGATAGCACGTGCTCTCACACCATCAAAAACAGTGGTACCATCACGGTGTTTCACGTGACTCACAGCAGATGGTGAAGTGCTGGTAGCCAGCGGCTGTTTGGACTGATTGGGGCTGCCTCGATCATATGGCTTGGTGTCTGATGTCTGCAGGTTTGAGGAGGCATGTGCTGCATACTCAGCAGGCGGCCGACCAGAGCTTGGACTAGCTCTGTTGCAGCAGCTGGCAGACACTGCTGTCCTGCAGTGCCGCTTTGGTGACGCTGCACATGGGTACTACAAGCTGGCCATGGTGTCGTTGGAGGTGAGTGCTGTGGTTGCAACTGCCACCTGTGTGGGCTGCAACCATTCTAGCACCGCTGCTGCTGCTTCATGCCAACAGTGGCTCGTTTGGCCCCGTGGTACAGCTGTAGCACCTGGCACACAGCAAACTGCATTCCATGACAATAACAATACCTTTTATTTTTTTGTGAAACAGCCACACACTGTATGCCCGGCAAGCAGTGGAGCCGGCGACAGTGTTTTGGTGGCGAGCTTGCATGTCATGACATGGATCAAAGGCCATGCTTGCAGCCATGTGCTCAGCATGGCATGAGTGTGTGCACCTTGGCGGGTATCACTGATGCGTTGGTGCTGGTGTGTGCAGGGTGTGCAGAACCCATCCGGCAGGATGACGGATGCCGACAGGGCAGCTGAGCAGGCATTTGCTGCATACTACGACACAGCAGAGCTGTACTATGCCTACCACCTCATCTACACCACGGCCAACCAGCCCTTCAAGACTGTGGATGACAGCACACTGTTCAACGCAGCCAGGTGGGAGTTGCACGCAGCCTGCTTCAGATGGCGTGGCGCTTGGGGCCCTTGTTTCAGCATATGAATGCTCTCAACACAGCCATGTCGTTGAACAGTGGGCACGACTGCATGTACAGGCAGCCAGCTATCCACTTGTTGCAACGAATGGGGCTCCAACCCCATCTTTGTGACTGTCTGATTGTCTGTCTAAGTCAACGACTTCCTCAAGCCACGCACACCTTGTGTTCCATCTGCCCAAGAGTGTAACGGCATGCGTGTGGCCTGTGCTGCAGGTTCCTGTCGATGCGGTTGTCCAAACGCGACCCACCCAAGGGCATCGCTCTGTCAAAAGTGCTGCTGGCATTGGCAGGCTTGGCGCGTGCGCAGAGGGCGTACAAGCTGGCGCGCTTCGCATACAGCAGATTACAGGTGTGGTCACTGCGGCAGTCGTTATATGTAGGCATGGTGCATGGCAGTGGATTGCGGTGACAGGCAGGCATTGCTTGTCAAGTTGGCGAAGCATAACACTGCAGCACTGTGCTGTGACAGCTGCATGCTGGTGCTGGCAGCGCTATCAATTGCTCAGCTGCATGTTGCTACCTGCGCTGTCGTGTGCTGGCAGATTCGGATGCCACTGGATGATGGCACTGCTGCTGCTGCTGCTGCTGTGTGTTCCAGGGCCTTGTGTTGCCGCCTGCTGTGGCGTCAGATGTGGAGCTGGCCAGCTTGATGCTCAGGGCATGCCCCTTCGCTGACCAAGACGAACTGCTGCCCATCTGCTACCGCTGCCAAGCCACCAACACACTGCTCAACACCCAGGTGAAACCACTGGCTTGTGGGGCTACAGCTGTATGTGCGCCACCAACCTCCTAGCAGCAGACACACCGTCACACTGCCGCACAATTTCAATAAATTTCAGGGAGTTGTGTAGCTCTCAATAAGAAACCCCCGCTGGTGTGGTGTGCCTTTCTGCAGGGCGACTTCTGCACCTCCTGTGGAGCCCCCTTCTTGCGCAGCTTCCTCACGTTCGAGGTGCTGCCCCTGGTTGAGTTTGTCCTGGAGCCAGGCATCAGTGAGGCAGAGGCTCTGGCGCTGCTGGGGCAGGATGTGCTGGCCACGACAGCAGCAGGGGCAGGGGGC
>QAXK01010822.1:0-12186 GCA_004335735.1 Chlorella sp. KRBP | reverse complement strand
GGCGAACTTTCATATGAAACAATGTGTTAGTCAGAAATGCAACGATGCACTCTCCATCTGGGCCACGGCGGGCTTACTATTACTGTTGCATGGTTCAGGGTTTACTTGCACACCCCGTTTGGAGTGGAATGCCAGGGAATTGTCTAGTTCTGTACTTGACTGATTGGTATAACCGAAGGTCCACCTTCCCTGCAAGAACTCACGGATGACCACCTGTCTATGTCTCTCTGCTGGGCGTGTTGTCCAATTGCTTGTCCCTTGTGCCCTGCTGCCTTCGACAGCCTGGCTTGGGAAAAAGAACATCCCAAATGTCACATTAGTATCAGTCCCCACATGTGCAGCGAATTGCCTCATAACCAACACCCTGCCCTTGCCTGTTTCGCTGCCCTTGTCATGCTGCTGCCACGTATGCCCTGCTGCACCTACAGGGCTACACGCTCAAGCCTCTGGGCGAGACCTTCCTCCTCTCCACAACACGGCGCACCCTGACACGCCCTGCCACCACCACACTTGCAGACCTGGCCGCCACCATGCCCCAACCGGCAGCCACTGGCGCCCGCATGTCAAGCGCTAGCGTCCAGCAGTCCACCGACGACAAGAAGCAAGCGCTCAAAGCCGAGCACGACGCAGTGGCTCGATGGGGTCCAGAGCTCATTGGCCACCACACTCAAGTGGCGCAGCAAAGCTGGGACGACACACCACAAGACCTCACCGACCCGACGACGGCCTTCGACGACGCTGACGACACCGACAGCGCCACAGGCAGCATCCAGGGCCGGCACCATGGGCGCCACAAGCACCATCAGGCCAACGCAGATGTGGACCTGAGCTTCCAAGGCCTCAACGCCTTCAATGTACGCTTTGCAAACAACGGCAACCAGCTCACCTTTGACCCCCCAACTGCTGCCCTGTGCGTAGGTAAGGGTGTGTAGCACGTAGTTTGTTGCTCCGGCATGTCTACCGTTCAGGACTGGGCAGAATGGGTAGCCTGGACTCCTACTCAGGCTGGCATCTGCCACAGCAACACCGTGTGCACGTGGTGGGAGCAGGGCCCGTGTAGCTTAGCAGTGCCCACAGTGTAGCTTAGCAGTGCCCACAAGTAGCGGTGATGGCCTTGCTGGCATAGCTGCCTCACTCAAACTGCAGTCCTGCAGGCCTGACGTAATGCTTGCATGCCCCTGTGCAGGCAACGGCTTCCTGCTGGAGTCCGTCAACAACGTGCTGAGGGTGTTTGACGCTGCCACTGGCGCACCACTGCTGAACCCGGTGGACTTCAACACCTTCTATGACTACCCGCCCTCATTGATACGGCCGGTTGACTTCGGACCTAGCATTCTGGATGCGCAGTGTGTTTTCGACGAAGACACCCGCCGCTGGTTCCTCACAACATGGCAACGGGGCCTCCTTCTTACGCCAGCGGATACTTTGGACCTGACTGGACCAAGCCATATCAACATTGCTGTTTCCAACACCGCAGACCCCACAGGTGAGGGCAACACACCATGCTATACCCTTGCAGGTGGCCTGCAGCATGAAGTGTATGTTGATGTCAATCAGTGTTACCATTGCACTGCAGCGGCTGCTGTGCATGTGCAGCTTATGCCTTGACTGCACATGTATGGCAATCACCTGGGAATTTTCCTTGTTGTGGATCGTTCCTATCTATACATCATTCTGTGAATCTCACATACTTACAGCCCTGCCTGCTGACATGCACAGGCACAATCCTGCATTGCGCTCTGCAACCATTTATCAGCCGAAAACCAAGTTGCAACCCAGCGCCACCCAACATGTTTGTTGCAACACAGCACAGTGCTCAAAAGCAGGCATTCGTGGCATTCTCGGCATGCTGGCATATGAGATGAAGGTGTATGATGTCGCTGCTGTCCATCGGTCTGTACCACAACCATTGCCACTGTCACTGTCTGACAACGTGTCCTTCTGTTGTTTCATTGTGGTGCTGTGTTTCAAACACTTGCTGTCGCTAGGCTCCTGGACTATGTACCGCCTGCCGACAAGCAATGACGGCACTGAGGGCACCCCGGACTTCAGCTGCCCAGGGGGCGTGTGCACGTCCATCCGCCCACAGCTTGCAGCTTGGAAACACGCGCTTGTCATTGCGGCGGACCAGTACGAAACAGTCGCTTTCAAGTTCACCGGAGCCAATGTGTACGCTGTAGACAAGGTGGCTCTTGCCACTGGGTCGGCCTCAGCCAACACTGCCCTGATTCAAGCACGGGCAGCAGGCATCCCAGCCAACGAGAGCGCGTTTGCTCTGCAGCCAGCACGGCAGTCAGGGGCCTGCAGCACGCCCAACACCTACCTTGTGGCAACAGACTCCCGCAATGAGGATGAGTGGGTGAGGAACCTGCTCGTCTTCAAGCTGCGGGGCACTGAGACGCTCTCGAGCCATCGCGTCAGGATCACGTTGGATCAGGTGGTGCCTTGGACCCGCCTCGATTTCTCTTACCGCACACCACTGGATGCGACACAGAAGCCTGGCGACCTCCCCTTGGGCACCATAGACTATAACCTTCCCCCTGGCGCGCCCCCCTACAAGCTGAGGGCTGGCTTCGGCGCCATGGGGTCTGTCAGCTTCGTCGATGACCAGCTCTATTGCACCTGGGGTACAGCAGTGCCGCCATTGTCTGCGGCTACCGCAGGCATCGCATGGGCCGTCATCGACCCCCAAAGCCCGGCTTGGGCCCTGCATGGAGGCGTGCTGCGTCCACCAGGCACCAACAACAGCCTGGCGTACCCCTACATGGCTGTGCGCCCTGGCGGTGACGGCGTGGTGTCGTTTACAGTCGTCGGCCCCGAGTACTTCCCCAGTCCCGGCTTTGCAATCCTCTCCAAGGATCGACTCAGGCAGGCGACCATCATCACACCTGGTGTCGGCCCTCTGGATACGTTCTCCGGCTATGAACAGCCGCAGGGAGCTCTTGGCGCCTGCTCCGCTGCCGTCACCGACCTTGGTGGCGCCTTCTGGATCGCGGCAGAGTACGTGGCGCAGACGTGCACCGTGGCGGAGTTCAACGTCCCTCCCTTCACCTGCGGCAACACGCGTGCAGGCGCCGCAAACTGGGCCACCCGTGTTACAAAGGTCACCTTGGACTGATCTTCCATGCCGTGCCGCTGAGCGGCGCTGTGTTGCGCCCAAGCCCGCTAAATGTTACACACACGCGGAGTGCATACTGACATAGAAGCTGCCCTCAGGCCCCGCAGCCACCTGAGTGTTTTGAGGTTGCTGTCACAGTGGAGGCAGAAGGTGGGGATATGCACACATGCCGTGGTCACACTGTGTGCACGCAGGCTGAGTGCAGCCAGTACAGCTTTTGAATCATTGTGGTCAGGGCAGTCAGTGCCAGCAAGTTGGTCATTCCAAGGCATCCATCGCTTAGGTGGGGTGCAGGTCACACATGACACAACACATGACACAACACATGACACAACACATGACACAACATACATACATATTGGCCCATGCTTGGGCACTGATGAAAGTACTGACGCATTGTGCTTCTGCAGTTGAGTTGGTTTTTTGACTTCAACTGAGATGCCATGTCGATCAGTAGCACCCATGACTAGTAGTAAGTCACGTCCAATGTATCTCATACCTATTGATGCCCCCCTTTTTGGGTGACCAGCGGCCACAGAGTGTTGATGGATCTTCCACCATGCAATGGGTCATGGCGTGCTGACATAATCATTACCATATAAGCCTTGTATGCCATGTGGCAGGCTTTGAGTTGTCGTGAGGCAGGCTTTGAGGTGTGGGACTGGCCATTGCCTGCATTATTGCCTTCTGTCAGGACGGGCTGCCATTCAATGGAGGGACAGGATAAGTGGGATGAAAGGGGATGGTAGGAAAAGAAGTACTGATCCTGGATGGGCACGGATGGGCTGCCAGCGGCTGGCCGTGGTTTGGTCTGAAGATGAGATAAGAGTCATATACCCCGTGTGTGTGCGTACGCCATAGGGTTTTGATCCCCATGATATAAGCAGGTCGTGAAATGGCCCACAAATCAGCAGAACCTAGGGCCTGATTTTGCGATGGGGGTAAATGTATGGAACACTGTAGGTGGCACCTGCGGCAGCGCCTGGCGATTTGGCAATCTGTGTTTTGGCCAAGACTTGAGGGAACCTGTCTTGTTGCAGACGTGGGTTGCTGCATTGGCAGCAGTGGAGTATGGAGGCTGTGGCATGAGAAACAATCGCACTTGTGTTTCGGTCTTGTAACAATGTGTTTGGGCCCAAGTCGGTCATAACACTTTGCTTGAATGGCTCCAGCAACAGGCGGTACACCCGTCCATGTGTGTATGTCGATGTCTGTACATCCAGCAATACGTAAGTTGAGTGACCTGCAGCAACGTATGTGCCGCACACAGATCCCGCATCTGCATAATTCGCTGCCCGCCCATCAGCAAGGACTCTACACTGGCAGATGGCAGCAAAGCAGGCTGTTGTATGCCCCTGAGGCTATGACATATCACTCTTTGCATATTCATTCATTCATTCATCTCTCTCTTTGCATATCACTCTCTGCCCAAGCGTTGACAGCGACAGTCATCACAGCTCTTGCCGATCACGTTACAAATCAGACTGTCAAAGTGATCACTGGTACCACGCACGATGTGAACCATGGTCTCAACCTCTGCAGTGATGACCGCTGCGGCAGCCTGTGCAGCGCCGGAAGGTCTGTCAGCAGTTCACTGTGATGTTCACGCAGTCGCTGCAGGCTGGGAGTGCGAACTGGACATGCTACTGCCCAGCGGGAGGACTAGTCAACGTGCCCTAGGGCCTGCTGCAGAACCGTGTGCAGTATTGTCAGGCATAGTAAGGCAAAGACCCTCAGGGCTCAGGAGTCATGCCTTTCCCCAGGGGCTACATCCCTGCAGATTCTTAATGCTCACTGAGTGACATGGCTCAGCAAACCCTCTGCACTGCAACACGCACGGTGCTTCAGGGCCAGCTTTGCCATGCCTGCCACACTCACAGTCAGCTGCTGCAGCACTTGCTGCTCCTTAGCGACAGCTTCCTCCCTCCTACGCACTGCTGCCCGCTGCTCATCAAGGCTGCTGACATCTGCGGCCCTCTCAGCCAGCACTGCCCTCAAGAGTTCAGCAGGGGTAGTGTGGCGCTGGCCCTCACACAGCTGCTGCACCTGTGCAGGACAGAGCCTTCGCAGCTCCTTGGCTAGCTTGGCATATGCTGACATACGGTAGACATATTCTGACTTGTAAGAATTATCTGCTGCGGCATGTGCAGCTTGCAACAACTCATCAGCAGTGATGCGTGGCTGGCCCCATTACTCCAGCAGCAGCTGCACTGTGCGTTGCCAACCATAGCGAGCAGCTAGCAAGAGGGGAGTCAAGCTCCCGGCAGCCCGCAACCGTGGGTTTGCACCCTTGCGCAGCAGCAGCCGCACCACCTCTTGGTAGCCACAGTAAGCAGCTCCATGCAGAGGCGTCCAGCCATCATCATCTGCTGCATGAACATCGGCACCTGCTTCCAGCAACAGCTGCACCACCCCAGCTTTGCCTGCCCTTGCTGCTGCTTGCAAAGGCAAATTGCCGTAGGTGTCTGGTGTGTTGGCCTTGGCCCCTGCTGCCAGCAGCAGTTGCACGACCTCGGCATGGCCTGCTTCAGCTGCTCTGTTCAAACATGTCACCTGGTCGGTGGGCACTGTAACCACATCTGCACCTGCTGCTAGCAGCAGCTGTACCACATGCGCGTGACCATGCGTAGCTGCTGCACACAACGGTGTGTCGCGGTAGGGACCCTTTGCAGCAACCCCAACACCCGCTTCCACCAGCAGCTGCACTACCTTATGGTGGCCTACTACCGCTGCTGCATACAAAGGCGTCATCCCAAATCTGTTTGTTGCAGTCGCATCGGCCTGGACTGCCATCAGTAGCTCCACCACATGTGTGTGACCATGCCTAGCTGCTGCACACAAAGGTGTGTCTTGGTAGGGACCCTGTGCATCAACCTGAGCCCCTGCTTCCACCAGCAGCTGCACCGCGTGTGAGTAGCCTGCTTGAGCAGCTGCATGCAGGGCTGTGCAGCCATTCGATTCGGCTGCATCTACAGCATCCACATCGACCCCTGCTGCCAGCAGCTGCTGCACTACTTCTACATGGCCTGCCCTGGCTGCTGCTGTCAAGGGGCTCCACTGCTGATACCTTGCTGCATTCAAAGGCAGGCCTGCCGCTAGCAGCACCTGCACCACATCAGCGTGTCCTGCCTCTGATGCTGCGTACAAAGAATCTTGGCGTGATGAAAATGCTACAGTCAGATGGGCATCCTCGAGGAGCTGGAGCTCCAGCAGCAGCTGTTTTACAGTCTGCAAATCGCCAGACCGGGCTGCTTGTGCCAGAGCGGTAGCCTTACTGGTTGGAAACGGTTTCACAGTACCCAAAGATGTCGCCAGTGCTCAAGAACAAGGCAGCAGCATGTGCCTGAGGTCACAAACTGCAGGCTTGTGTCTCACGCACTGGCGTGTCCTTGCTGTGCCTGTCTTCGATTGCAGCAACAGAGTTTACAAACTGGTGCAACCCAGAAATTCTGTGGGAGTGCCTATATTTCGTCGGTGCAGCACATCCACGACAGCAGACGACAGACAAGCAGGAGGCACCAGTGGGAATCAGGTACTGCAGCAAATGCAGCTGATGCAGCTCGCAAAGGTTTACATAAATCCACCGAACTGATGCTAAGCAACAAACAATTTCGTGCGGAGCTTCTAATGAGGCTTGCTTGCCACACATGTTGCGTCAGTGACTGTTACAGAGAAGACCGCGGCAACCTCGGTGGTATCGTCACAGGGCTCCTTCGCAGGAAGCACATCGATGAAATCTTGTACTACCGGATATCTCTCCATGCGACATGCTGCTGTCCACACAAATGGGTTGAGTTCGTTGGACAGTTGTGATGAGCAAAACTGTGTACTGGATATGTACAGTACATCAGAGCTCTTGGTTTCTGTGTGCACTTTGTGTGACATGGGCACAGGCTTATCATGTGACATTCCTGCACCTGAATGTGATGACCAGGACACCATTCAGCAACTGTTCAAATGTTGGTGGTGTCGTGACATGCAAAACCTGGCACATACAGCACAGTCACTGATCAGTTGGTCATGTGGGTGTGTGGGTCATGAGTCGTTGGTCATGTGGGTGTGTGGGCAGGCTCTCCCACACGCAGGAGTGCCCAGATGCAGATGTGTCCAGCATCTTCCAGGCACTGTAAGAGGAGTGTGCCACCAGTGGGGGCCCTCCTGCCCTACAGCAAGCAACACACTGGGTCCTGCATGGTACATCACTGCATGGTGCTGCCAGCACGATACACAGGCCAGCACAGTACACATGCCGCTGGCAGCACAAAACAATATTACACGTGACGCTACACCCTTGAGCCAGGGTCCTGGTACATCCCTGCATGGTGCTGCCAGCACACCCACATGCCAGCGCAGCACACACTGCAACGCGTTGTTGCAGCCTTGACATCCGATTGCATCAATACTACAGCACATCCACACCGCACATGGCATGGCAGCCTTGATACAGCATTGATGCCAACCCAGGAAGCATCATGTTATGATACTCCGCTGCTACCTCCAGAGGCAGGTCATCCCTTCCTCAACCGAGGGCTGCAGCCCTGCTGCTTGCTACAGACCGGTTTCTTGTCGATGCACTGAACCCTATGCATCCTCCTGCAGGGCAAGCTTCGCCACACCCGCTACACCCACAGTCAGCTGCTGCAGCACTTGCTGCCCCTTTGCCGCAACCGCCTGCCGCTTGCGCACTGCTGCCCACTGCTCGTCAAGGCTGCTGACATCAGTGACCCATTCGGCAAGCACTGTTTGCAACACCGGAGTGATGTGCTGCTGGCCCTCACACAGCTGCTGCAGCTCTGCAGGATAGAGCCTTCGCAGCTCCTTGGCCAGCCTGGCGTATGCTGACATGCGGTCGCTATATGCTGCGCCCTGTGCAGCTTGTATCAGCTCATCAGCAGTGACCTGCGGCTGGCCCCATGACTCCAGCAGCAGCTGCAATATTCCTGTGCGACCACAGCAAGCAGCCACATGAAGGGACGTCTCGTTTCTGGCATCCCGCAACCGTGGGTTCGCACCCGTGCGAAGCAGCAGCTGCACCACCTCTTGATAGCCACAGGCAGTTGCTTCATGCAAAGGCGTCCAGCCAACGACACCTGCTGCATTGACGCTGGCTCCTGCTGCCAGCAGCAGCTCCATTACACGCATGTGGTCTCGCGGAGCTGCTGCATACAAAGGGGTCTGCTCCTGAGGGCTTTGTGCATCAACCTCGGCCCCTGCTGCCAGCAGCAGCAGCACAACCTTGTGGTGGCCTCCTGCAGCTGCTGCATGCAAAGGTGTCATCCAATATTGCTTCGCTTCCTGGGAGAGTCTGTCTGTTGCATTCACATCTGCCCCGGCTTTCAGCAGCAGCTGAACCACCGTAACCTGTCCTGCCTCAGCTGCTGCATACAGGGGGCGTCCTGCATTCACATCTGCCCCTGCTGCAAGCAGCAGCTCCACTACATGTGTGTGGCCATGGCTGATTGCTGCACACAAAGGGGTGCCGTTACCAGGAACCTGTGCATCCAGCCTAGCCCCTGTTGCCAGCAGCAGCTGCACCACCTTAGAGTGACCTGCTGAAGCTGCTGCATGCAAGGCTCCCCAGCCATTTGTTTCCGCTGCATCCACATCGGCCGCTGCTGCCAGCAGCACCTGCACCACCTCAACATGGCCTGCCTGTGCTGCTGTTCTCAAGGGGGTCCAGTCCTGATATATCGCTGCGTCCAAAGGGACGCCTGCATCCAGCAGCAGCTGCACGACTTCTGCATGTCCCGCATGGGCTGCTACGAACAAAGGGTCCTGGCGCCACGGTGGCGAGTGTTCCGCAGTCAGATGGGCATCCTCAGACAGCAGCTGCCTGACCGTCTGAACATCGCCACATCGGGCTGCTTGTGCCAGAGAGGTAGTCTCAATGAAGGGGTTCAAAAACGTCCGGAAACGCTGCATGTCTGCCTAATAAGAGGGCAGCAGCTTGGGAACACGGTCGGCAAGCTTGTGCCACATGATCATGAGTGCCAGTGTTTGATCATACACTGGCAAGTCCTTGCTGGGCCTATCTTTCGCTGAACAAAACAGCTGGTGCAAGCATTGAGCACTGTAATGGTATATAGTTTGCGTTTATGCAGCATCCACGACAGCAGGCGACTGACAATCAGCAGGCACCTATGATTGAGGTATGCAGCGACGCAGCTGACTCAGCTCGAAGTGACTGCAAAAAAAAGCCATTCCGCTATATTAGACCAAAATCTACATCTTGCACAGCTAATGCTGAGGCTTCTTTGCCTACACATGTCGCGTCAGTTGTTGTCACAGGGCAGATCGCGCCATGTGCACACGTGTTCGATTCTCATAGCAGTCCTCTGAGAGCCTTTGTGTGTTTTTAAAATTGACAAGCAAATAGGTTTGCCAACAGACAATTATGGCATCCTGCTGACTGTGTGATAAGGCCGAGAGCATAGAGGCCAGCCACAGGTCCTAAATATGCAGACAGTACAGGGTTGAGGTTTTTTTGATGTCGTTTACAAAACGTTTCAGGTGCACACTGGTTCGATTGTTACCGTCTCTAATGGCAGACTCATTGACTGATTTGGGGGGGGGATGGCCCATGGGCCCTGCCAATCAATGGATGCAGGCTGCATGAAGCACTGCAGCACTGCTTCTTGCTTGCTTCCTGAGGTGCACACGACCTGCCGCAATGACCCATGCAGATCTGTCTTCGTTACTGATATATACCCCGAACAGAGACGATCTGAAGCATGTCTTGCAATGGGCTGTTGTGTGTGCAAGGCTTGACCCCTGACACAATGCTTGACCGCTGCACACATGCAGCCCATACTGCTACTGTGAACGCATACATGCTGTCTCAGTTGCAGCAACGCAACTGCACGAGGCTTGCAGCAACAGCTGCTGAGTCAGCAACAGCATATCACACATTGGCACCCACAATATATCAGCACATCCTACTCATACATCATTGTTGCCTTGTGACATCCCCCAAGGAACCAAACATATACGTTCGAACGACATAGGCTATGTTATGCATCGTCAGTATATAGCAACAACGAAGGGTGCAGCATGCAACAGCAATGCTTTCTGTACAATGTTGCCTCTGCTGCTGTTGTGCTTGGAACACCAGACAGCGATGTGGTACAGACTGACAAAAACTGCTTCTTGTCCGTCGCCGACGGGCGGCACATGCAGGCTACAACAACAACACACCCAACAAGGCCAGGCTGGCCAAGGGAACGCGCTACTTGAGGTGCTTTGCATGGCTATGCACGGTGCTGCTGTGCATGCTTTGCCACGCCCGCCATGTCAACAATCAGCCGCTGCACCGCTTGCTTCTCACTCGCCTCATCCTCCTCCCGCCTGCACACTGCTGCCCGCTGCTCGTCAAGGCTGCTCACTCCCAAGATCCACGCATCCAGCACCGCTGCCGCTTCACCTGAAACAGCGGCTCCACCCTCAAACAGCAGGTGCAGCTCTGCTGGGTGCAGCCTCTGCAGCTCCTTGGCCAGACACGCAAAAGTCGCCATGTGCTCTTCACCAGCTGCAACCTTTGCAGCTGCTACCAGATCAGCAGCAGGGATCTGTGGCTGACCCCATGCCTCCAACAGCAGCTGCACTAGGCCTGTGCAACCCCTCACAGCAGCTTGATAGACACTCAAGTGGCCAGCAGCATCACGCAGCTGTGGGTTTGCACCCTTGCGCAGCAGCAGCCGCACCACCTCAAGGTGGCCATGAGCAGCTGCTGCACGCAAAGGTGTCGAGCCGAATACATTCACTGCATTCACGACGGCACCTGCTGCCAGCAGCAGCAACCACCTCTGTATGACCCGGAATAGCTGCTAATTGCAAAGGTGTGTGGTGATCCGGATGCTGGAAGTTGACATCAGCACCTGCTGCCAACAGCAGCTGCACCACCTCTGCATGGCCGCATATGGCTGCTTCATGTAGAGGGGTCCAGCCACGTGCGTCTGCTGCGTTCGCGCTGGCCCCTGCTGACAGCAGCTGCTGCACCTCTTCTTTATGGCCTGAACCAGCGGCTGCAGATAGTGAAGTTCGGCTACGATAGCCCCTTGCATGTACATCAGCACCTGCTGCCAGCAGCTGCTGCACCACTTGCGTATGGCCCTCGCGAGCTGCTACCATCAAAGCAGACGTGCCTGATGCGTCTGCTGCGTTCACATCGGCACCTGCTGCCAGCAGCTGTTCAACTACCTTGGTCTGGCCGCTTGTGGCTGCATCTTGCATGGAGGTCATGCTGTTCAAGCGTTGGCTTTCAGTTCAGCGTGTCCAATGTCAGCCTGGCTTCCAGTGCAGCCTGGCTTTCAATTGGCTATGCCTCTCACTGACACAGCCAGATCCTGCAAGATTCATGAATACAGGGAGCGTAGCGACTGGGCTTGTGGTTGCTCCGAAGCAGCACAGTCAGATGTGCATGGGACAGGCAGTCGGCAGCTCTGCTGGCAAACACTCAGTCAGAAGCAGCTGACTCAGCTCGGAACATTTCGATGAGAACATTGCCTGAAAAACGCAGAACAAAACTAGTATAGCCACAGACTTCGTTGAAGCATTCCTGATGCACGTGCTGCCATAACTGTCAGAACGGCAGATCGCGGGCAGTTGATGACCATATCCGTCGGATGGCTGTCTTATGGGTGCCCTGCTTCGTTGGTTGCCTATCAGAGGTACCGTGTGCGTCTTGATCTACTGCTTGACTTGTCTGCAGCCCCTAGGCGACTGACAGTTGGCCAACTGCTTTTGAAAGTGCAGCACAGAGCAGCACAACTTGCGAGCAGAAAAGTTGCAGCAGGCCTCAGAAAGGCAGTATGGCACCCCAGCAGGCTGCACCGCAGACGGCAGGCAGGCGTAGGAGCAGGGCGGGCAAGAAGAAGGCGTCAGGGGATGACACAACACTACTGCTGTTTGGGGATGCGTTTGTGACCGCACTTTGGGTCATGATCTCGTCTCTCTTTGCTGAGGTAAGCACTACAGAACCATTTCTGTGCTTGTTTCGGCGTATGTGCAGCCATTCTTGTCTGTGGCTGGGCCCTGCATTCCTCCCCCTCTCGTCCCTGCCTCCCCTCCCC
>QAXK01010820.1:0-13812 GCA_004335735.1 Chlorella sp. KRBP | reverse complement strand
TGCATGCACACACAACAGCAGGTTCAATACGATGACCCAACTTGTGCTTCATGGGCATGCAGTACACTTTGTGATGACCGCATCACGCATGCTTTGCCTCGACCCTTGGGAGAGGCCTTGGAGCCGGTAACCCCTCCCCTGCACTGCATGACGTCACATCAGTGAGCATGATGCAGCATTGCTGATGGTGCTGAACGGCATGCCATAGCAACCAGGGTCCAGCAGCCTGTCATCATTGGGCCAGCAGCTCACTACTTACCATATGCACACCCGATTGTTAGCCCCAGCACAACTGCCATAGCAAGTGTCCACATCACTGCATTCTTGATCCTGAGGCCACATGAGCTGCAGGCAGAGAACAGTAGGTGTCAAGGAATGCCTGCAGCTTATCATGTTGCTGGGTCGCCGGCGTTCAAGAAAGACCTTCCACTCACTAGTCACTGTCTCCTTCGTAGAAGAAAAGAGTGAACGGTATGAAGAAGAATGTCATCACAAGGTTTGTGATGAACACTGCTTGCCACAGTTGCTGCATGGGTAGGGCAAATTTGCACGCTGTCTCTGTGATGCTAGCACTGCATGCTGCTCGGTTGGCAACATCAAGCGGAAACAGCAAAACTGTGGCCATGGCAAGCCACAGCCCAAACACGACCACGATCTTAGGGAACCAAGCTTGATTGACATCGTCTTGATGCTGATAGTGTACAAGCACATAAATGTTGACAGCCACCAGCAGAAGAGATAGTGATACTGTGAGGAAAATCAAGAACCAGTTGAATCCTTCTGAAAGAGCCATGCTGTGTAGGCAGAGTGGTGTTAGCTGCTGTATGAGGCGTGCTGTGGTGTTGGTGCTGCTCCCAGAGCTGTTGGAGCCTGCATGTCTCAGCCGTACACGGTGATGCTTGGTTGGTAAGTCGAAATTGATGCATCAGTAGTGCACTTCTCGTGCGGGATCAGCGAGAACAGCCGCGAGGTTGCATCAGCTGTCGGGTGGTCATGTGTGACCTTTTTGACCAGCATTCTTTGAGGTCTTCGTCCTGCAACGCGCCTTTAGTAAAGCAGGCTTACAAAATATAGTACTCTGGTGCTTGATGTAGCAGGCTGCTGACACACTCATGGCAGCAAAGGTGCCAAGATCGATCAAGCGCGCCTCTTGACACCCTGTGTGAGCAGTGACGCCGAGTGATCGCAGACCGCAGTTATAAAACAACAAGGGGTCAAAAATAGGTCTGGCATGAATGCACACCAGTAAGTGCAGGCAAGGGGATGGATACAGCCCTTTTTCAGGACGCCAGCGCAGCATACTGCTGCACCCGCTGATGCTGCTGCACACACCCACTGAGTTGTGTGCATCTACAGAGATAGTGACGTAACGTGTTCACCCATTTGACAAGCACTCTGAGTCTGCACTCATAAGCTGAAGGCAGTGAACGACGCGTGTCCTGCAAGGCTGCTGAGTAGTGCTCATCAGCAACACCAAGAGCCTGTCATTCGAGCAACAAGCACTCGTGTGCAAAAACAGCACACCTCACTCAGTCGTCTACCTAGTCTTAATGGTCAAGGCCATCGAAAAAGCAACCAAAACCTAGTGCAGCCTGGCAGCTGCACCACAGTCAACTCCAGTTGTCTTACATCAGCTGCACCAGCCTGCTGATGGTCTGCCACTCCTGCAGGGTGAGTTTGCCTGCTGTTGTAGTTCAGCCACTTAATTCTGCATAGATCAAGCTAACGCCTACTGCTGTGCATCAAATAGCGTAGCATAGCTTCGTATCAATGCTGGAGAGGCCTGCAACAGCACATCACAGGGCAGACGAGGCAGTCTTCCTTACAATCGCATACTGGGGACCCAGTCTGATGCAGGCGGGCAGCAGCTGAGGACAGCGTGGCAAAGCAGACATAGCTGACTGTAGCTGCCTATCAGGTTGTCCGTACACGCACCACAGAGGTCAGAGATAACACACACCATTTGAAGTGTAGCTGCTGCAATGTGAGCTCACATTGCTTGACTTGACTCTACTTGGTGCTGGCATGCTCTACAGGATTCCAGCTTGCGTGCAGCTCACCTAGTGCAAACGCCTGCAGTGCATTCATGGGGTAGCAGAAGTCCATGGCATACTCGCTGGCCTCCTTCTTGCCAAACAGCAGCACCAGGTCAATGCCCAGCTGGTTCCTGTTGTGGTCCCAGTGCACCAGCTGGAAGTTCTTCAGGCTGACCTCAGTCACGCGGCCCTTGAAGTTCAGGTAGTGCACTGCATGGGTGGGCATGTCAACAAGGCAATGTTTCAAGACATCAACGGCACAAGAAACAGCATACAGCGGATATGAGGGAAGCTGCTGTGATACGTACTATGTATCTAACAGCTCTGCCGTCATGCGTTGAATGTAGTACATGCACTGCAGCTGGTTAAATGCAATCAATTGCTGGGCTAGCTCCACCGAACTGGCCACAACCAACATGCCTTGAGTTTCTTTGCCATTTGAGCCACTACTGCTCACCCTGCCTGACAGCATCAAAGTGCGGCTTCATTGTGTGGAGCATCACCAGGTCCCGCTCATAGCTGGGTGGCAGCTGGCGCTCCCGTGCTGCCTCCATGCATGCCGTCAAGCCGTCAAACTGCCCTGCCATTGCCTGGTTGCCATCCCACACCTGCAGAGTGCCAGCACACGCGGTGCTCAGCACATCTTGTAGCCTACAAGTCGGACTAGTCCAGTACTGACCGCTACGGTGCCAGGGTCACATATTACCCCTGACTCGTACTACCCTACGTCATTGCGGAAGCTAGGCCACCCTAAGGCAGCATGCAACGGGCCTTACCTTGGACTCTGGCACAGGCAGCACTGCTGTCATGGTGCGCGGCGCTGCCTGAATGTGGTTGATGGTGGGTTTGTAGTTCACCGCCAGCAGCTGTGCGTTGAAGCCTTTGTGTGAGCTGCTGTCACCACCTCTGCCACGTAACAAGTACTCTGTGCCCAGCATGTTGGCCTTGAGCTGCAGGACACAACCATGTTCATGACGCAACAAGTGAAGCAGACACACCCAAGCTCGTCATCCATGTTCGAGCAGCATTTCAATCGCGTTGAATGGTCTGCTGGCACATGCAGGGTCAGCCGACACTCTCAAACTGAGTTGGTACATGCTGACAGCTACTGACTCACGTGCACCAACTGCTGTTCACTCCGCAACGCTTGGCAAGTGTCACAGCTTCACACTGCAAAGCTTGCCCCAGCCTCACCGCTGGATGTGCAGCGTGTGTCACAGCATGAGCCAGCAAACAAGGGGTTGGGTGTAGCTTTTTGCCTACTTATGATAACCCAACCTCAGACTTTGCAGCATCACTCACTTTGCCGACCACTTCTGGGTCGTCCCTCCACAGCGCGGCACTGCGGTTGCCATCGTGCACACTGCGGCTGCTGCTTGGTGTACTGCTGCCACTGCTGCAGCTGCTGCCAGGCAGGCCAATGATGAAGCTGCTTGTGGCGCTCTTCATGCGCCGCCTTGCCACAGCTAGGCACTCGTCTGTTGACTCCAGTCGCAGCTCAAAGTGCTGACCCATGCCAAGGAGGTTACTGATGCGCTTGATGTAGCAGCGCACTATGCCTGTGCTGGGGCCAGCTAGCTGCAGGACTGCGAGCCTGTCTCCTGCATTCAGCGAAGCCATGGCCTCCTGTTCCCACTGGCCTGTAGACCTGCTGTAGCTGCTGGGCTGAAGCCTGCGCATGCACAGCACACATACATGTTCTGCCAAGGCTGTTGTTTGTTCCATGCTATGGTTCAGTGCAAGCTTCAGCGCAATTGTTGCGCAGGGGCAGGTTTTTGATTTGCACCGGTTGCCTGCTCTGCGTGGCTCAGCAAGTGAGCATGATAGATGGTGCATGATACCATGCATAACCCAAAATGCAAAGTGCACAGGAAAGCCTTACTGAGGGCTGTTTTGTGAGATTTACCTGGCTGGTGCTGTGCCCCTCCTGCGTGCAACAATGACAGCTTCATTGCTGTCACCAGCAGCACCACCTGGCGATTCAGGTTCACTGAACGCCTCTACTGCTGTGCTGCCAGGCTCATCACCATGACCCAACCTGCAGGGAGCACAGGGTGACATAGTATGTGTGCAAGAGTCAAACACTGCAAGAAAGTTGCATGCTAGTCGGCTCATCATGCAAACGTTTTTCAGAGCACTGCCTAGCAGGCCATTGCCATCATCTGCTGTGCCTCCCGCAACGAGCATGCCATACTTGCAGGGTAGCCGCTGCCCATGGGTCGATTGCATAGTCTGGCACATGCCTACAGGCAGAAAAGCTATGGTTTGCAACCATCTTTGCCTTGCCAAGGGCTAGTGGACCTGTCTCTGACTCACAATTTCGTCTTGACCTTTGCGAGACCAAGCTGTACTTGCAGATACTCCTCCCTGCTGCTTCTGTGGCTGCCTGAGCTGCCTGGCCTGAGGCTTCCTGCAACCCTTGGTGACACGAGGTTGTTGTGCTGAGCAATCAGGGGCGAGCCACCAGATGAAGCAGGCCTCAAACCCATGCTGCCAATGCCCGGGGCTGAACTGGGTGTGCTGTCAAAGTATGGGTTCTTGTAGCAGGCCATGCCACCCGTAGAGCTGCTGCTGTATGGGCGCTGTGGCATCATACCACTGGCAGCACTGCCTGGCTCAACACATGCTAGTTCCTGCATCTCTCGTTCTAGTGCTTCTGCAGGTGTAAGGCTGCGGGTTGTGCTGGGGCTGCCACCTGAAAGACAATAATGGTTGTGCAAAACAACATGCACATCCGTTACAGCAGGCCCAGCTTCGGAAGGTTGTGTTGTAACGTTGCTGTTCATTTGAGGCACTGCAGGAGCACTGCACATGCTGTGTGAGTCCAGCACACTCAGATCAAGTCTGGAGGATCGGGTCTGTCATGACCCAGCTGTGCACTTGTGCACGATCGCGCACTTTTACCAACCTTGCAGGATCATCAGCAGTGCCCTGACCTTATCCAGTGCTCTCCAACATACCTGCTGAGCTCCCCAATTTGCTTGGTGTCCAGGATCTTGGTGCTGGTGCTTCTGAGACAGTGTAGGTGTTGCGAGGTGACTGTGCTGTGACCGCAACTGCGACTGTTCCCCTTGCTGGGGGTGAAGAAGACCAAGATGGAGTGGCTTCGACTCTAATCTGCTTGGCTGAACCAGGCCGCTGTGTGTCAGACACAGGAGGTGCTTGCTGCACCTTGAGTCGCTGCTGGCTGGGACTGCTGGGTGCTGACTGTGGAGGTTGAGGAGCCATAGCAGCCAAGTTTCCAGCACTGCTGCTAGCTGCAACCCCACCCTACAAGCACAGAAGCAGATGCAGGTGGTGTTGTGAAGCTTGGCAGGTGCTGTTGCACAGGTGGCAGCAGTCACATGGTGCAATGCAGCACCAGTACATGCTGACACAGCAAGGATGCTGATGAACATTCATTCAGCATACTTATCTCACCCCAACACGTGTTCGCTGACGTGGGCCATCCACAGAAGCCATGGCAAAACTGCTGTTGTGCTGGCCCTAGTCCCGCAGCTGTTGTCACAGGGTGGGATGCACAGGTACTGTGCTGGACTAGGTACTTGACTGCAAACTAAAACATTGTGATGGAATTTCAAGCAAACAAACACAAAAGCATGCGAGTCGTTGCTGCTAACACCACGCTTCCGTCTTCTGTCACCAAAAGCCTGCAAACAAGCGGTATCTGGATCTAACGATCAAATAATGGAGCTGTCAACATACCAACAGTGCCTTGACTCCCTCGTTAGCTGAAGTGAGCCTCTCGTCTCCTCGTGGTCACACATGTGTGGGCTGCTACAACCGGCAATACACAAGATAGCATAGCCCTGCTCAACCCCAGCCACGTTCATTCGGCAAGCATTGTCGGCAAGCATTGACGATACCTTCATAATGACTAGGTGCGTATGTCTGGGATGGGCCCAGCCCAGCAGCTGCAACCTACAGGGCACCCCACATCAGCCCCACAATGCACAAGCACACTCCGTTGCACCACACACCCATTCAAAGGGCTAGTCATCATCCTCCACATCCTCAAAATCACTCTCGACATTCTCATCCGACTCCTGGTCTAGCTGCTCCTGAAGCTCTTCCTCCTCCTGCTCCTCCCTGATCTCCTCATCATCTGTATCCATGGGGTCGGGTGCAGCTGCTGCTGCTGCTGATGATGCTTTGCTCTTGCTGGCTGCTGCTGGTACTGCCGGCTCCCCATCACTGTCATCATCGTCGATCACTATGCTCTTCTGCTGCTTTCTGCCAGCAGCCACTGCAGCCTTGCGGGGCTCTTGCTCGTCTGCATCACTGCCGCCTGCAAAGTCCTCATCGCTGCCGCTGTCTTCCTGCTTGCCTGCCGGCTTGCGGCCGCGCTGCTTGGCTGCTGCTGTAGCTGGCTTCTTGCGCTGCTTGGGCTGCGGCTGCTCATCTTCACTGGCACTTGCTGCCTCCTTTTCCTCCTCACTTTCGTGCCCATCGTCGCTGTCAGCCTCCCCTTCACTGCCGCTATCAGCTGCTGCTGCCCGCTTGCGCTGCCCCTGCTTGCTGCCTGCCGGCTTCTTGCTGCCTGCTGCAGCCCTGCTGCTGCCCTTCTTGCGCCCCCTGCCTGCGCCATCGTCATCTGAGTCGACCAGGTCACTGTCAGCGTCACTGCCTGACTCACTGTCCTGGTCATCATCTGATGGCTCGTCTTCCTCCTCGCTGTCTTCAATTTCCTCGAATGCCTTGGGCTTGATGATGCTCCTTCAAAAGCAGGTAAGCACAGGCAACAGCACATGCTATGGCATGAGTGATTGATGTCCAAATCTGGCTTGCCAGCCTGCGTGGCTGCTGTACTGTCCAGTCCACAAGGGGCTTTGCACGCCCAGCAACCCAGGGAACAGGCCACAGGACTCAGAGTGCTGCTGGGCTGCATGGGTGGAGCATGCTGTCTGCCTGCCTGCCAGCCTGCCAACAAAACTGTCATGCAAGTGTACTGTATGTAGCCCACATTTGCCACACAGTGCATGCTGACCACGCCGCTGGCCACAACACAAGCTTTGAGTCAGGCAACATACTTGTAGTCGACGCGCGCTGCTGCCCTGCGGCGGCCGCCCCTGCCGCTGTCTTCATCGATGATGTTGGACAGGTCGATGCCTTCCAAGTCCCTCTGGCGCTCTAGGTCTGCTTTGACCCTGGCAATGCTGCGTGCGTCTGAGCCATCAGACAGCCCATGCTCCTCCAGCAGCTGCCTCAGTGCAGACCTGAGGGAGCTGGGGTCCTTGTTCTGTACGCAAGAGGCACCACAGACACGCATATGGGACATGGCAGGACAACAAACACGACATGGCTCTCAACAGGTACCTCAAGGAGGGACATGCAGGGGAAGGGAGGGACAGTGCATGCATGCGTGGCCAGGGCCATTGCAACCACATCCATATTGGAGGTGGAGCTGGCTGCGGGCACCACGCATCATGCAGCCACGCCACACACCTTGACATACACGCTGGGGCCGATCTTGATGCCTGCCTGTCTGCAGATGGCCTGCAGCTTCTTGACCTTGGGGTCTGCTGATGCTGCTGGCTTGCCGGCTGCTTTGGCGGCTGGCTGCTTGCGCCCTTTGGGCCTGTCCTCCTCCTCACTGTCAGCGGCGTCGTCTGATACGCCTGCCTCCTCGTCCTCCTGATCGCCGTCGCTTTCGAGGGCTGGTGCTGCTGCTGCCTTGCGCTTCTGCGACGACAAGTTGGACAGGCAGCAGTCTCCATGTCGACACACTGGTACCACCCCAGCACCTGAGCTTGGCATCATACTCATGTATCCTCTGATGACAGCTGCCCGGGTGCTGCAGCAACATGCAGTCAGCCTTTCTGTAGACACGAGACGCCTTGATATGCTTTTAAAAATGTATGGGGTGAGTTCAGTCCTGTGTCGCACCTTGGCAGGTGGCTGCTTGACAGCCTTTGCTGACGTGCTCTTCTTGGCTGGTGCGCTCCTGTCACCTTGGCTGTCGTCCTGTGCATCTGCTGCAGGGCGCTTCTTGCTGCTGCTGGGCTGGCTAGCTGGCTGTGAAGGCTCGCCCAGAACGTGCTGCAAACACGTGCACAAGTGCCAGTGTGGGAAGTTGTGTAAAGTTTGGGAACATGGCATGCACCCTGCACCCGTCTCTTTCTTGATGCATGCATGGCCTCTTTCTTGATGCATGCATGTCGTCAGCATGCACAGATGCAAGCCACTACAGGATTGGCATGTTGACTGGACGTCTGCGCTGTGTCCTGCTGACTGCTTGCATATGTGGTACAGGAAAGGAAGTGCAGTGTGGTGATGACTGCTGTCCAGAGCAGGGCATGCACACCTTGTCGATGAGGTCTGCAACTGCCTGTTTCTGCTCATCCAAAGCCTTCTTCGGGAGACCCAAGTCCTTCTCCAGCAAACGCCTAACAGCCTTCAAGCTCAGAGTCCTGCAAGCCATCCCACAGTGGCATATGGATTCAGCATGTTCACTGTGAGCAGAGACCCAATGGCCGAAGTAGCTGGGCTCACGTGCTCTCCTCCTTGAATTGGGCGCTCCTGTTTTTGACAGCCGCCTCTAGCTTGGCAGCAGACACCATTGTCGGCACTGTTGTTGAGGCACCTGACAGCCTGCTGCTAGCACAGCACGGGAACTTTGCCAAGATGCAGCAGTTAAGACGGTCTGCTGCACTTAAAGATAGGTCCGCAAGCCTCCGCTTGCGGTCAGAGTGCGTGGAGCCAAACCTTCTGGTTCAAACTGAGATCAAGACCTGATGAGTCATCATGCTGCACACAAATCATCGTTGCTCACGAACCAGCCTTGAATGCTCGTAAAAAATGAGGTCTTCGCTACTTGCTGCACGGCTGCTGCCCAGAGCCTCCTACAGGTGGAGTACAGGGTTGCAGTCAGTGTTGGGGTGGAGTCCGAGGTGGCAGAACATCGTGCAGAACATCAGGAGGCATAGCTTCATGAGTGCACCAACAACACAACTATCTGAGTTTGCTCAGCGCCAGCTTGCTGAGAATATCGTGGACTTTGCTGCTGGCCAGGTGAGCGTTTTGTGAGCAGCCTGGCACACATGTACAGCAGTGTGCCTAACACTCGCAATTCTCAAGGGTCCTACTTTGACAAAAAGGCAAATGCATGTCTCTCAGACTGCTGGATGTGTGTACGTTTGTTCTTGTCAACACCCTGCCAATGCAGCCAGGACCTGACTTGCTGCCACTCCAACTCATAGCAGCAGCAGCGGCGGATCGCCTGTCGGGGCCCAAGGCAGACCGCTTCATCCTGCAGTGAGGAATCAAATGTTTTTGTGCATTGTTCAATACTAGTAAAACCTCAAGCGTTGTGTAGGCTGAATACGCAACCCTCAGGTCGCATCTGGTGGTGGTGCACTGCACTGTGCTGATGGGGCAGCCGCCCACTTAGTGACTGGCTGTTTGTATGCTAGCAACTCGTCAGGGCAGCATGGGCAGCGTAGGTTCTGTAGCCAGTCATTGTTCTCGGGTCCACAACTGATTCATTTGAGCAAGAAACCTGGGCTACCTGCGCTCCACACCGAGGCCCTTTTGACACCCAAGCTCATCAGCTGTGTTTTGGCCGCATTGCAGGTATGGGCCTGAACAGGGCTATGGCTCTTTCAGGGCCTGCCTGGCGGAGTTCCTCAGCAAAGAAACGGGCTATCCTGTTGATGCCGAGGAGCTGCTCATCACAGCAGGTGTGTGTGGACATGTCACACGGCCTGGCAGGCCGAGCTGTGGCTGGGCGCGTGGCACTGCAGTGCACCCATGAGGCCGCACAAGTTGGCTGGTGATGTGACAGTGTCAGTGCCTGCATTGCGTTGCAGGTGTTTCACATGGTCTGGATTTGGCCTGTCGCCACCTGTCGAGCCTGGGTGACCACATCATCGTGGAACAGCCCACGTACTTCCTGGCGGGAAGCATTCTGCGGCAATCAGGGCTGCAGCCTGTGAGTGGTGCTGGCTGGGGCTTGCCCACCTATTCAGTAGCTTGAAACTGTCACAACATGCCATGCTGCACCATCCCTAGGGCATGCCAAGCTGTCTGTGCCGTCACTGTTGCAGCAAAGCAGCAGACATACTTAAAAGGGTGCACGAAGCAGAAATTGCTCTCCATGCAACTAACGTATGAGTGCAACGTCATGATTGGTCATGATTTCACTTGGCTGCACGGGCTCTGCAACACCTGCCATGTAGGTACCCACCTGACAGCCTGGCAACAGGCTTGTGCTAAATTTCGAGTCATGTGTTACCCCTAGCATAATGCACTGCAAAGGAACCAATCGGCTGACAGTTTGCACTAGTCTGCAAGACACTGTCCTGGTGTCCTGGGGGGCCAGCCTGTCCCAAAAGTCAGCGCTGGCCGAATGAGAGACTCCCGTTTGGCGTGTTGCTGCAGGTCCCTGTGCCCACAGGCCCACAAGGCTTGGATGTTGACGCACTGCAGCGGCTACTTGAACAGCCTGGAGCGCCCAGGTAATGGCTAGCTCAGCACTCATTGGATGGTTCAGCAGGGATGTACAGTCTGGCCAGGCGATCGGTGTGACATGTCATGGTTTGGGGATACGGTCTTTGCTGGTCCCTTCAGGCATGCAGCTGAATTGCTGGATGTCTGCATAACACTGCAGAGGGTTGATGGCAACATCGGCAGTGCTAGCAGCTGACAGTTGTGGTGCAAATGCCTGCCGTCAACTGCATGTGGGAAAGCAAGCATCGCTCATGGTGTGCACGGTGTGCTGTTGTGTCACACGTGTCATTCATGCAGGCCGCAGCTGTGTTACACCATACCTGTGCACAACAACCCTACTGGAGCTACACTGTCAGTCGAGCAGCGCATCAAGCTGCTGCAGCTCGCCCACAGACACGGGTTCTTGATCATTGCTGACGAGGTTTATCAGCTCCTCTCTTTCCCTGACTCTCCAGCACCGCCACCACCCATGCGGGCTGTCGAGCGCAGCATGTTCAAGCAAGGGCTGCTTGGCGGCAGCCCCACAGCATCCAGCAGCAGCGCCAACACCCAGCAGCAGGGATATCAGGCGGCAAACAGAGCAGCGCAAGCGCCAGCAGGTGCTGATGGTGCAGGCTTCACCAATGCCAGCATACCATACAGCAGCAGGGTCGTATCCCTAGGGTCTTTTAGCAAGATCATGGCACCTGGCTTGCGCCTGGGTTGGGTGGATGCTGCCCCTGAGATTTTGTGCAGGCTCAGGCAGGATGGTGTGCTGGGCAGTGGTGGCTCCATTGCACCCCTAGCTTCAGGCATCGCACACAGCTGCCTGGAGCTTGGGCTGCTGCAGCAGCACCTGCATGGGACAGTACGCCCCACCCTGCAGCGCAACTGTGCTGCACTGTGTGAGGCGCTGCGCCAGGAGCTTCCTGCAGGATGCAGCTTTACGGAGCCACTAGGAGGCTACTTTGTGTGGCTGACACTGCCTGACAAGGTAAGCAACACAACAGGTGTATGTACATGTCACTGTGATAATTCGATAGTGGTCAGTGCATGGTGAGGCGTATCATGTGGGTTAGGCGCTGCCAGCATGGTGGTTTGCTAGCAAGCATCAGGGGTTGCTTTGCTGGCTGGGCTGTATGCTCAGGTGCGTTGTGCCTTTGCTTGGCATGTTTGCAGGGCGCGCACCTCTGAATCAGCAGATGACAGCTTGGTGTTTGACCACTTTGCATGATTGGCACCAACATGACTTTGCACCTGATGCTGTGCTGTTGCAGGTTTGCTCGCAGGACTTGCTTGTGTTTGCACAGGATAAGTTCCAGGTCAAGTTCACACCAGGGCGTGTGTGTGATGGGCAGGCCCACATGATCAGACTGTCTTTCGCTTTCTACCGGGAGCAAGACTTACAAACAGGGGCCCAGCGGCTTGGGGCAGCCATACGGGCCTACCTGAAGCAGCAGGATGTCGGCAGTTGAAGCACTACAACTTGCAGTGTGCGCCATTGATGCAGTTGCCTTGCTGCGGCACCATGCCGGTGCAGCCATCAATAGCATGAATTATAACCAAGCACGCACGCATGCTTGGTGTCTCAGCACCTGCCAAGCCATGTTCACGCCACAGTTGTATGCGCGCTGCGCTGGCCTCTAGAGGTCTGATCTGATCTGATGCAGTCGGCTGAGCATGGCTGCTTTTTTGGCATCTGAAGCTGTGTTGACAAGCACCAGCATGACTGATGATGCATGTATCTTCAGTAGCCCTTGGTTGTTGATCCGTGATGCCCTCAGCCCCGTTTTGCAGGCAATACTCCCGTCAGCAGCATCAGATCGAGTGAAGTTGCTGCACACAGCTGTGTGCTGGGGACACTTTCTTGTGGCTCTCTTGGTGCAGCTGCGCTGTCTGAAGTCACGCTGGCTGGTTCTTGATGTGGTTCCAGAATGTTGGTGTGTCTGCTGCATGTTGTTGCCTCATGCTGCTCCACTTGCTGTTCAGGCAGTTCTGCATGTGCTGAGCTCACGCCCAGGCCAGTTTTGCTGTCTGCATCCAGTACAGCTCCAGCAGTGCATATGAGAATATCACGTCTGGCCGAAGTTGTGTTGATGTTGCCTCGTGGCCGTACGTTTCGATGGCCCGCCCTTGGTGATGAGTCGGGTTGCCTGCGCTTTGCGTTTGCCCTGGTGTCTGGACGCGTGTCCACACGGCCAGATAGGCGACTTTTGCTGCGTTCTAATAGCTTCCTTTTGCCTCCCAGCCATGCAAGCATTATGGATGGTTGCAGACTTTGAACCACCTGCAGTTCACTTGCCCTTGAAGGATCTGACTTGTTAATCGCCAGGACTGCAACAACTGGAAATCCCATAGTACAAGTCGTGGCTGCTTCGCTGACAATAGCAATGCTGAGTTCACTTATGACATGACTGTTAAGTCAGCGACCCACTGTACCTGCTGCTGCAACCGCTCCAGACCTGAGCCACAAACCCTCCACACAAGAAGGTTTAGACGGCCTGCAGTTGACAACGAAGCTACGGTGCTACTTGTGGCAGAGGCTCGCCCTGACATGAAGATTACCTTGCAGCCAGATTGCAGGAAAGTCCATGCTGACTGAGAGCCATGGGCATGCACAGCTTCAACACAGTCTCAACAGGCATCCTCTCGACATTGATGTTGTCAGCAGGATCAGGCATGCAGGGACAGCTTTAGCTTGATTGACCACAACCCTTCGCAACCAAGCTGCAGGCAGAACTTGATGATGTTACATAAACAAGGGCCATGCATGTGATATCACCAGGAACCACCTCTGCCAGTTGTCACAAGAACTGGTAATGCAGTGAAACACACGCGACCAGCCGAAGGCTGTGATCACACCTGCCTGTATAACACACCGACACTGCAGGACACAAACCCGCACAAATGTGCGCCAGAAGTGGTAGACACGCCTTATACAGAAACAAGCTACAGAGCGAGCATCACACTCCACCCAACCTACCACATCTTCAAACACACCTGACCCACAAAACCTGAGACACAGACTGCTGCCAATCACATCTGCACCACAACAGGCTCAAAACCCTGGGACCCAGACTGCCGCCACTCCTCACAACATGGCACCACATGGGGGGCAGCTCACAGTGCCAGTGGCACCTGGCGGGTGGGCAGTGCACGCCTGAAGACACCTGCATCATCATCCCCATCCATCACCACCCTGTTCCTTGGGGAGCTGAAGTCACTGCCATGCCTGCCACCATAGCCGTCACGCATGATGTCGCGGCTGAAGGCACGAGGAGGAGGCACTGCTACATACTCCCTGTTGCTGGCGGGCTTGGCAGCACTGCTGCCACTGCTGCTGCCAAAG
>QAXK01010818.1:0-11039 GCA_004335735.1 Chlorella sp. KRBP | reverse complement strand
TTATTCTGGCTGTATCCCGGGTAATGCCACTCTTGTTGTGCGAACGTGCTCACGTGTAACACAGACTCCCCCAGAAGCCTGCATTGGGATGCGAATGGCAAGCACGTGACAACAGCGGACCAGGGGCAGCTTGAAGCTGAAACGACAAAATAACTTTCAGTTTATTGTCAAGTGTTTCGTCACCGTGCTAGACTACTGAGCTGCGCCTGTCAGGTGGGACCTGTCACAACAAGTGACAACAGCAGTTGCAGGGTGACCAACCCATTGTTGGTGCGTTGAACGGATAGTGGTCGCGCACCTATAAAGCATCATATGTTCTCGTTGGTACCGTTTACTATTGTTGCAGTTATGACCTCTAATCACCGCTTCTATGCGTGGTAGTATTGATAGGGTGGCGATGAACGCATCTTTTTTGCTGCCCTTAGCAGCTTCCAGGCAGAGTGTCAACACACAAGTCTTTGATGTCATTATACAGGCAACTGCACCAATAGAGCAGGATTGTCCCCAATATGGCCCTGACCGGATTAAAACTTCCGAGACTTGCGTCGTGCCGATCGGAGCGCTGGTGGATGCTTGTCAGCAGCAAACATCACTGCATACACAACCACAATCGGAATCCAGCTTCTTGAATGGCGCGGCAGCAGTGTGCCGGCTCGCAAGACCACCCGCTTCAATGGCCCTGGACAACTGCTGTCCAGCTGGCAGCCCACAAGAGAGCAGCTGCAGCAGTGGAGCCCTCTACACCAGTCAGGAGTGCCGTATCTGCCTGTCATCTGGTGACAGAGGGGACTTAGTGCGGCCCTGCAGCTGCTGTGGCACCCTGAGCTACACACACACCGCCTGCCTGTCAGCTTGGGTGCAGGAGCGGGGCAGCCTAGTGTGTGAGCTGTGTGGACAGCACTACAAGGAGCCACATGCACGGAAGCTGGAGCCTCTGGTGGTAGCAGCTATGCAGCGCAGGAAGCTGGCAGTCTTTCCTGCAGACGATGTGGCGGGCAGCAGTTCACAGCGGCGCCGCATGACGAAAGACGAGTGGATCTGCCTGCTGTGAGTACACACAGAGTGGCTGCTGTGTTGCCAGTACGCCATGCACGTCCGGCTGTGGTCGACACTGTCACAAGCATGCCGTTTGCTGCCGTGCAATTCGTAAGCATACATGACGATGAGCGCAGCAGGCGTCTTGAGATGCAGCGCCCACACTGCATGCCAGAGGCTGTCAGGGCTCGCAGTTGCTAGGGACAGCCCCCAGCGTCAGTGCTGGTGGCAGTGCCTGCGCGAGGCCGAGCTGCACCCAAGGGGCAGCATATGCAGTGCTAACAAAGCTAGCTGCTGCCTCACATGGCATTAGTACTCACCACACAACATGGTTGCCTGCACCTGCCTCTCTGGCCCTCCTTGTCCTGTCTGCAGGCTGACGCTGTCTGTCTTGGCCCTCTCCTTCGTGGTCATCACTGTCTTCCTGACCAGGCGTCAGTCTGAGATTGACAGCGGCCGCCAGGGTCTTCCTGCAGCTGCTGGCTGTGCTGCAAGGGGATTGCGCAACGGCATCTGTCACCCACAGGGCTAGGGGACCTAGCTGTGCTGCTCTGTTGCTGGCTTTGCATCATGTCAGCAGGGAGCTGACAGCTGGTGTTGATTACTTGTGTCTGTTTTGCCTCAGGCAACTGGACTATGCACCACATGCATTGATTTCTGGGCTGATGAACGTTCCCTCAGCCACTACAGCTCTTTTTCTGCACACATGCAAGGCCTGTTGGTGTTCATGCTCTGTGCAGTGGCCTGTCTTGAACTGCAGGCCACCTGAGGTTGACGTTGATGTTGTTAGGTGACAGTAGCACTGGGAAAGCCAACAGCGACAGTAAGCAGTCGAGTGTTGCACAGTGTCATATTTATGGAAGCGTTCTGCTCAATGCAGTCAGCAGGCAGGTTGTCTGGGCTGAGCAGCGGCTGGGGTCGGTACGCCGCCGCCACACTTGTGCTGCATATGCATAGTGTACGGCCAGCCGTCTGTCCTAGCACATGCCAGGTGCTGATGTTGTCAGAATGCCTGCTCATGAATGCAGAGTCTGTGCAGGCCTCATGCCACCAAGTCATGATGGATCCAGATCACGCATCTTGTATACACACTTACAGCATGCCACCTGGCGTGCTCCTCAACTCAACCCAGTCCATCTTTGCCGCCTTTTTCAAGCCTTATGCAGGCCTTAGCAGTGTGCTGGTGTGTGGCGTGTAGTTGTCTCTGGAGGTCTACCAACCAACACACATGTATGTGTTGAGAGTTGTGTTGCGTCCCAAATTGTGTGCACTGCAGAGCCTCCATGACGGTACTTTGAAGTGCTTTCATGCATATCGAGGGCTGTGTGTTCTTGTGCACAGCCACATTGCTGGGGCTGACAGTCATTGCTGTGTCCGCACACTGGATGCCTGCTTTGCTCGACTGCAGCTTTGGCTGGTTGACTACTGCTGCCACCGCCGCATTGGTCAGAGCAGCCCAGTTACAGCTACTACCCTGACATCTGTTACATCGGTCAAGTCTGTTACATCTGTCACACATCTGTGACATGGGCTGTGCGCAGATCACAAAGCTCGGCAGGACAGCCGGGCCTACTGCAGGTGCCGTGTCAATTGGTTCCAGTGACTCAGCAACACACTGCAGAGGCACTGTCGTTGGTGTGGTGTCTTGTTGGGCTCTCTTTTCCGCTGAGCCTGCTTCACCGCATGGTCCTTGCAACTGTGGCACAGCTTGTGATAAATCGTCTGGCTGGCTTTGTGCTGTCATGTGATGCACGTGGTTTTTAGGTTTGGGACTATGAAGTTGCGGCTGCTGCAGGCCTGGCTGCTGCTACAAGTTGCAGTTGAGACATCATGCTGGTACGGTTGTTCAGCCATGTGGAGCAGTTTTGATGCTCTGTCTGACTGTGACGGGTCTGCGTGTTTTTGTGCTGGAGGTGGCTGCTGGTTGCCACTGAGTGTTGACTACTGAGTGTTGGGTATAGCCTGCATATCGAACAGCATATTCTTGCCTGACAGTGCTGCGCTGGGGCTGCAGAGATCTCAATTGGGCTGCAGAAGACACGACACCTTGGCGCAGTTCTGGTTGCTTTACATGTCGTCTTTATGAAAAGGGCTTGCGTGTGATCACACGCAAGCCCTTTTCACAGCATGGCACGCTCATGAGCGTGCCATGCTGTTTCTGTCCCTTGGCTCAGGTGCACACACATATTGTTGCTTGCATCACATGCGGGGAGTGGGTGTGCTGTTTGTGCTCAGTTGCTGTGTGTGCTTGTGCTTCAGTCGTCGCGGCTCATGACAGCAGCAACCTGTTGCTTGGCAGAGACGGTGTGCCTGGTCTTGAGCTGCTGTAACTGCTACTGGCTAGCTATGTACACAGTGTGTGCTACACACCTGCCTGCAATCCTCCCCACCGCGCCTGCCATACAAAATCAATCCTGTCAGTTGGCCTGCCACAGCATGTGTAACACGGCAGCTGCAATGCCAGGCTGAAAAGTGAGAACTTTGTATTGTGTTCCAACGACGCATGGCATGAGGCAACACCCTTGTAATGGTCCCCCATCAATGGTGGGTCTATTAACCGAGCATAAGCGATCTAAGAGCACGTCTCAGACCCAGGGCCTGCATTGATCTCTTCCCAGGTGGGAGTCTGGCCAGTGCTATTTGAAACAGCCTCATGACTGATCATTATGTGAGCGGCCCTAAACACGGACTGCCAGGCTCAGCAAACATCAACTTATTGTTTTATTATCAGCATCCTGTCTCATGGTAACAGTGCAGTGCTGCTGTGCAGCGTAGACGTTCAACCACAGGCGGGGCACATTCGCACACCTCATTCCCTGGACCCAGTCTGTTGGAACGGCTATATTAGGTGTCGGGTGTCTGTTCTGTAGGCTTTGCGGGACTGTTCAGACGGCCTTGGGCTAGGCAACAGGGGCGATCACTCATGTTGCAGCGGCAGCAGCTGCGGCCCTGCAGTGGGTTGCAACAATGCCAACAATTAGGTCTAGCAAAGGTTACGGCACCTGTACGTGTGTCTCGGACGGCACACAGCTCAGCACCACGACAGCGCTTGCCACCAGCAGCAGCAACAGCAGCAGCAGACGCTCCAGCAGCTGCTGCGAAGAAGCCACGCAAATACAACACTAAAAAGAGGGAAGCCGAGCAGGAGAACACACAACCGGACGAGCCAGCACTCCCTGTGGTGAGTTGAGGCCTGCTAACCACCCAGCATCATTCCAGCCAAGTCCTCTGTGTCGCTGCCAAGCTGTCAGGCTGGTTATGAACTAGACGGATGTACTAGCAAGCTGCAAGTGCAGAGAGGACTCGCTTGCTTTTATTGCAGCCCACTGGGCATTGTTGCCTCCACAGCACATGCCCTGCCATCCCAGTGACAGCATACTGCTCAACCTCACTTCTCTGCTTTGTGACACCCTTTCGCAGCCTCTGGACTACCAGCAGACGCTGATCAAGTCATTCACAATCGGGGGAATAGGCTTGCACAGTGGGGAGTACGGTGCGTAGGAGCAGCTTGCTGGCACGAGTGCATCCTGCAGCCGCTTTGCTTGTGGCCCAGCTGTTCCGTGCTGTGTATATCTAGGCAGCAAGTCAAACAAGTACAGCAGCCTGTGGCAGGAAGCAGTACAGTGCTCCTGCTGTCAGCAAATTCAAGGGCCTCACCAGCAGCCGCAGCTAGAGCTCTGTTTGTGGGTGGCCAAACTGCCAGACCAGCACATGACATCTGTGCACAGGCATGCAGGCATGGAACCTGGCCGGGGCCTTCCTTCAGTTGCCGCACCCTGGCTGAACTGTCAGCCATCAATCTGCAGTCACCAAAGCTCACGACGTGCCCTGGTTGTTTGCTGCCGCCGTGGTGTCCACCCGCAGCCTATGTGCGTGTGCGGCCAGCATTTGCGGGAGAGGGGCGCTACTTTGTGCGGGTGCCTGAGGGCGCCAACAAGGAGCGCTTTGCATTTGATGACGGCAACAACCTGCGGGATGGGTTGTCAGTAGGTGAGTAGCGCACAGCAGGGGTATTGACAGTTTAACACCGCTTTCAGACTGCTGGTGCAGAGACAGCACCAAGGCTGCTGTGGGCTGGGTGCTGGCACAGCACACGTGTGACTGGGACCTGCAGGGACTGGTATCGTGCACACTGCGTAGTCGGTGCAGTCACATGGTTCAACGAGGATGGTTGTACGATAGCAGTACAGGGTATATACCATGCGGTGTGTACGTCAGCAGGCAGTAGGGTGCGTGCGTCAGCAGCAGCGCGGGTCACACAGGGCGACGCGATTTGTGTGCTGTATGTGTGCTTGACGTGTGTGTTGACGTGTGTGCTTGGTGCTGCAGAGGAGGCGTATGACAAGCAGCAGCAGCCGGAGGATGATGAGGACACAGAAGACCTCAGGGTGAGCCTCTTGGAGCGCAGCCCAGTGGTGCTTGTATGCGGTGCTGCAGCAAAGCCCATCTTGACCAGTGAAGCTCTGCACAGCCTTGCCACATGCTTGCAGTTGTGTTCTGTCTGCATGCCAGCATGCTTGTTTTCGTGCGTGGATGGTTGCATTGAATGCTGCTGACACTCACTGTTGGCCTAACGTCCTGCTGCCTGCTGCTGATGCCTGCCGCCTGCTGCCTGCAGCTTGACTGGTTTGAGGTGTACCTGAAGGCCCAGGATGAGCGTGGCTACGAGGGGTCTTTCAGGATGTTCATGGACCTGCAGGTGCGAACATGCTGTACGTGTGTCAGTGAAGCACATGCAGCACAAGCCACGGCTTAATGGCAGGAGCAGCGCACAAGGACGCAGCAGCAGCGGCAGCAACAGCGGCAGCAACAGCAGCAGCAACAGCAGCAGCAGCAGCGGCATAGCATGAGGCATAATCCCGACTCAAACACCCTTGCACTGTCTGGGGGCTGGCATAAGGCATGCATGCTGACCTCTCCTCATGTTGCTCACCAGGATGGTCGACAGTGGAGTCAAGCACGGATGTGTGTGGTCGTGTATATTCCCGCAACCCCCTGAGCGTGGGTTGCACTTGCTGCACTTTCTTGCCTGCAGTTGAGGTTGAAGGAAATCAATGAGGACACCTTCAAGCGTGTGATGGGCCTCACAGCAGCAGATGCAGACTGGGACGAGCTGCCGCCTGGCGTGGGTGTGGAACCAGAGTGAGTGACGTCACACCGTGTGACATCAAGTGATGTAAATAGGGGGCAGAGAACTGTTGACTGATGTGGAAGGGGCCATTCAGGTGGCGCGCGTGTGTTGCAATGCATCAGTGTCCTCCTTGTGGTATTGCAGGAGTCCTTCCCAGGCAGTTGCTGGAGCTACCCTGCGTGGCCAGCAGTGCATGCAGGCCAACATACCCCATCCACTTGTGTGCTGTGTGTGCACATTGCACTCTGCACTCACCCACTCATCCAACCCCAGAAGAACTCCGCACCGACACGCGTTTTGCAATGACATATGTCCTGCTGTGTCCTTTGCACCCCCCTCAGCATGAACATGGTGGAGGAGGACATTGTGCCACTTGACCCAGAAGACCCCAGCCTGGTGCTGGCCAGCATCACCTCTGTGAAAGACCTTGACGCAGACCACCCATACACCCAGCTAGGCGAGGGAGACAACAGGGTGAGTCTCCCATAGCAGCGTTGATATCGAAAGCTCAGCCACACCAACCACTTGGGTTGAAGGGTGTTGAGCCGCAAAAGGTGCAGAGTAGCGTAGGTGCAAGGGTGCTGAAATGAAACCTCAAGGCTCTCATCGGATGCATCGGGCTGTGCAGATGAGCAGCAAGGGTGTGTGCCGACGTCCGCGTGTTCAGCCGCGCAGCGCCGACAGACATGAGGCATGCGATATGCTGCATGTGCGACGTGCATTGGCCTGCATGCATGTGTTGCTGCTGCAGGTGCTGAGTGTGGAGCTGCTGCTGGCTGCCTTGGAGGCTTGTGGTGTTGACAATGCACGCATCGAGGTCGAGGGCGGCCATGAGATCCCTGTGTTGGACAACAGCGCCCTGGCCTGGTGTATAGAGGTGCAGGTGAGGTAGCGTTTCAATAACAACATACCATGCTGCCTGCACACCTTGGTTTATCAACACGAGGCGGTGGCTTGTGTTTACGGGCAGGACGCACCGTGTGGATCCCCATGAGTCTGCATGGTCCTTGGCAAGCAACAGAAGCTGCAGTGCATTTACGTTTCTGCTGAGAGTTGACTGCGCTAAACCTGTTGTCACTGGAACTGTATGTATCACCACCACGGCTAGCTGTTGGGCTCTCTGTATGAGTTGCACACACCACACCTGTGGATGGACCGTATCACAGCCAAGGGCATTCGTGTGCCATGAGGCTGCAGTGTGCCAGTCGAGAACTGCAGTGATTGTGTGGTGGTTGTTGTCTGTTGTTGTTTCAAACGACTCATTTTGTGTGGCCGCTGCAGGTTGCTGGCATGCGCCCTGCCCCACCTCGGTTCAAGGATGAGGTGTCAGAAAATGATGTGCCAATCCTGCGGCGAGACGTCATTGCCCCCAACAAGGCAATCGCGGTAAGAGTGACATCACGCCCACATGGCTGCTTGACCCCTTATCTCTATCGGCTGCGCTGCAAAAGACACTTTGCAACTGGCAATGGTCGTGACTATCGTCCAAGGTCCACAGTCCAAGGTCCACACGGCAGGCAACTACAGCAATCTTTTGAGCCTGACAGGCACGGCGGCAACTGCCCTACCGTGCTTCCAGTCAGGCAGTCGTGGGCTGCAGACCCTGCAACATGTCGACAATGCTGCTTGGCACCTTGTACTGTATCTTCTGGCCCAAAATTTCATGTGCATCTGGCGACTCATTCCGCGCTGACATCCTGCTGACACCACTCTCTTGCCCATGCTGTGCATGCGTTCAGGTGCAAGACGAGACGGGCTGGATTGCCTTCTTCCCAGGCCCCTTTGCCAACATCACCTGCGGCATTGACCACACCAGGGTCGCACCTGTCATCGGCTGCATGTGGCACACGTGGCACAGCGACGATGAGCACTTCAGGTGGGCGATGCTGCAAACATGTTGTGATGCGGCAAGGGTTTCTGATGCTGGGTTGCATGCGCTCGTTGAGGGGCAGGTGTCTGCGGGAGGCGTGCTAGCGTCGTGACTGAGAAGGGGTGTGCTGGGTTGGGGCGTACGTACCATGTATGTCTGAAGAACGCATGTATGCACTTGCGCAAGGGTGGCTGACATGTCTGTGGGGCTCTGCCTCGTCCTGAGCAGCATGACGCTGACGCCTGTATGTATGTGTTATGGGTGTGTAGGTACTCCCTGGCACCAGCACGCGGCTATGCAGAGAGCATAGAGCAGCTGTATGCGATGCGGGAGGCAGGCTATGTGCAGGGCGGAGCAGAGAACCTGTTCAACATCGCAATGGGGGACAAGTGGTGAGTCAACAGAGCAGCTTGGCAGGGACTTTGATGGGCTTGCGCAAGGGCTTGCAGCATGTTGTAATCTGCATTTGCTTATGCAAACCTTTGCCAGAGCCCACGGCTGTCACATCGCACACAAGGACAAAGACCTGACGCTGTGCAATCATAGTCACCGTGCTTGGTTCTACTGTGGTACTGCTGCCCCTTTTGAACTGCTGCCGCTGCTGAACTGCCGTCCTGCAGGTACGACCCTCAGATGCTGCGCATGGTGTATGACGAGCCCGTCAGGCACCGGCTGGCGCAGATCATTGGCAACCTGTCGCTGCTGAGCGTTGCGGGCTGCCAGGGCATCCCCGTTGGGCATGTCACAGCACACAATGCGCAGCCCTCCCTGCAGTTGGCCTTTGTTCGGGCCTTGCTTGAGTCTGTGGAGCAGGAGGACGTCATGCCTGTGGGTCAGATGATTCAGGAGCAGACGGAGTGGCTGGAGTCGCGGTTTGGGTACCACAAGCCTCGCGACAGCATCAGCCAAGGGCCTGCAGAGGGGCTCGGCGATGGGTCGTCTGCTTGGGAAAGCGGGCCGGGCGACGCTGTGGAAGCTGAGGCTGAGGTTATGGAGGAGGATGAGGAGGATGACTCGTAGCAGCAGCGGCTGCGGGACACCTTGTAGGCATGGCCAGGTGTATGCCTGTGGGTGACAGCCAGTTATGTGTTGCTACTGGTGTGGAGCACGCTTCAGTGCGCTGTGCAAGCAAGCATCTCCGTTGCTTCTTGACACGTTTGCTGCCCATCTCCTGGCACGACTGTAATCTTATTCTCCATTGCGAGCTGCCTCATGGAGACCTGGCAGCATTATGTCTTGAGGCTTGACGATGCTTGGTGGGGGGGGGGTCCATCATTGTGTTGCAGGGCAGTTTTCTTTCAGAGTTGCTGCAACAAGCGCTTCCAGAGATCAAGCCCTGTCACCGCTGCTTTTGTGCATGCATGAACAGATGCATGTTGGTCTTACCTAGGAGCTGAAGCACTCACAGGTTTTACAATCAACGCGCCTTTGTGCAGTGCTCTATGGTAGGTTACAAGAGCCTATCAGGGCTAAAAACATTTCTCTGTACTTGCCACATGTTGAGTCAGTTGCAGCGCATCTGGCGTCCCATCTAGCACTGAAGCGGCCCCTTTAGCAGCTGTACTGCCGGTGGTCCAGATCTGACGTGTGTATCGCATGTTACAGGAACAACCGGCGTGTGTCAACGCCGATTAGACCATGAATACTTCTTCTATGATCACCTTGTACACATTCGAAATCCAGCAGTTGAGTATGATCGGCCCCCGAAAGTCGTAAGATCCTCGTCGGTGTTGGGCAAGCAGCACGAGCTCGTGGGGCAATCCAGCAGTGTCGTCAAATGATTGATGGAGTACTTATGGATTCCTTCCAATCTGTCGAGGAGGTGGAACACGCTTTGAAGCGCAGTACAGCACCGGGTGGGTCTGCTGTTTCCTCACCCAAGAGGCAGAAGGTGGAGCCGGGCATCTGTAGCTTCCCGCAGGTAGATGCCCCGGTAGATTGGGGAAGCAGAGACGTATATGTGGGAATTGAGCCGGTATTTCACTGCCCGAGTCAGCCGATGACCTTCCAGCTCACCATGCTGGCACCAACAGCGGACAGTCAACCCCCCACATGCCTGTGCTCTCAAAGCCTGCTGCCCTAAGGGCAGCATTGGCAGCAGCAAACGCAGCAGGCATCAGGCATCAGGTTGAGCCTGGCAGCATGAACATCGTACACGCAGCGGCAGACAATGCAGCAGCAGAAGCTTTAGATGCAGCAGATGCACCAGAAGCTGCAGAAGCTGCAGAAGCTGCAGAAGCTGCAGAAGCTGCAGAGGCAGCAGAGGCAGCACAGGCAGCACAGGCTGCAGAAGAAGCAGCAGAGGCAGCGGCACAGGGCACATGCGGTGCTGATCATGATGAGGAAGATGACAATGCTGCTGCTGTTCCCCTTGCTGCTGCCACTGGGATGAGAACAGCGGTTACTTTGGCCCAACTGCCATTCCTGAGATCATCCAGGCAGCTGGTGGCAACGGTGCCATACAACCAGCGACAGTCAACGAGGTCACCCTGCCGCTGAAGCACCTGTGCTCGCTGCTGTATGGCAGGAACCGGGACGCCGCCAGTGTCCGCATTGCAGACCTGCTGCCCCACATCAGCACACTGCGGGACAATTTCAGGCAGCGTGTCGTAGCTGCAGTACAGCCCTCAGTACAGCATGCAGTACAGCCCTACTCGCCTGGTGGTGCAGCCGGGAGCCTGCAGCGGCCCCTCGCAGTATCCACAGCCAACGCATACTTGAAACACTTGACCCAAAACCTCACCCTGCCAGAGCTGCGGTACGAGTTTGCCTCTCACAAGCAGAAGGCAGAAGTGCTGCAGCTCATCGCAGATGCCAAGCGTGAGTTGGGTGCGGCCAGGCTCAGCCGGTCTGCAGCTGCAGTATCGCCGGTACCGGCGGCAGCAGCAGCAGCAGCAGCAGCAGCAGCAGGCGCACCAGGGACACCTGCAGTAGTAGAGGCAGCAGCAGCAGACGCACCAGGGGCTCCTGCGGTGGTAGAGGCAGCAGCAGCAGCAGACGTAC
>QAXK01010817.1:0-16209 GCA_004335735.1 Chlorella sp. KRBP | reverse complement strand
AGCCGTCACAAAAGATCGTCCAAAAGGTGCGGTGCCATCCCTCTTCTCACACCCTTGCACGCTTGTGGAGATTTGCTGCCATTGCCATGTGAACACAGCCAGCAGCTTGTTTTCCCCTTGCGGTCACCCTGTATCCCCACCTTGCCTTGGACAGCAGTGCGCCTCTCTGCAGCTCCTCACTCCTTTGTGCCCCTCATCGTCTCACACTTTTGCTGTGCCCCTCGTTGCCTCACACTTTCGCTGCACACTTTCGTCGTCTGACACTTTTCGCAGGTCAAGACCAACCTGCACATGGTGTTCACCGCCTCCCCCGTCGGCGAGAACTTCCGCATCCGCTCGCAGCGCTTCCTGGCCACCGTCACCTCGACCGTCATTGACTGGTTCCAGCCCTGGCCTGAGAGCTCGCTCTTCAGGTGCGGTGCCTAGGGTTATGCGGCACTCGCCTAGGGTTCGCCCTGCCTTCGCCAGCACAAAGGACGCACGCTGGCCCTTGAGTGCTGCAACCTGGACTGAATGGTGCCCTAACCCTAGATCTCAACCCTAAACCTCCATGCCCATGCAGCGTGGCCAAGAAGTTCCTGGACGAGCTGGACCTGGGCGACGACGCGCTGCGCAGCGCCGTGGTCGAGTTCATGCCCTACTCGTTCGCGCTCGTCAACAAGGTCTCCAAGAGTGAGTGAATATGCACGTTCGTTTTTCACGTGTTTGGCCGTTGCCCCACACCTGCCCGCCCTCACTGCTCCTGCCCGCCCTGTGCCAAGGCTGCTGCCTGCAAGACTGGAGAACCTGGAAGCAAAACAGCAGAGCGCCTGCTATGTTGGGCTTGATTTTCATATGTCTGGGGATGCCTGCACGTCTGTGCCGCACGCAGAGTTCTACGAAGTGGAGCGCCGCTACAACTACACCACGCCCAAGACCTTCCTGGAGCTCATCAAGCTGTACAAGAACGTGCTCATGCGCAAGCGCAAGCAGACCCAGGTGGGGTGCGCTCTCATAGGCGCTGTGCTTGGTGCAGTGCTTAATTATTGGCATGGTGGTGCTCCAACCTTGGCCATCAGGCGGACCCTGGCGCCTTTTTTGCTGTGGCCGCTGCTCACACACCAGACCTTGGCGTGTTTCATGTGGCGTTTTGGCGTGCAGGACAACATCGACCGTCTCGAGAACGGTCTGAACAAGTTGCACAAGGTGCAGGGCGAGGTGGACCTGCTGGTGGAGGCGGCCAAGGTGATGGCCGTCGAGGTCGAGCAAAAGGTGGCGAGCGCAAACGTCTTCGCCGAGCAGGTCGGCATCGAGAAGGAGAAGGTCAACGCCGAGAACGGTGAGCACTCCTCCTGCCTTCCACCTCGGCGGCGCTGCTTCGGGGGCCCGACCGCACCACCCTTGCGGCCCCGCAGCAACCTTGCGGACCTGTATCCAACCCACACCGCATGCTTGACCTGCGTGCCCGCTCGCCTCGCTAACCAACACGCAGCCGCCGCGCAAGTGGAGGCGGAGAAGTGCGCCGTCATCGCCAAGGAAGTGTCGGCCAAGCAGGCCAGCTGCGAGGCCGACCTTGCGGCCGCCGAGCCCCTCGTGGCGCAGGCCGAGGCGGCGCTCGACACGCTGAACAAGAAGGATCTCGGAGAGGCCAAGTCGCTCAAGAAGCCGCCACAGGTGCGCATTCGGGCTGCGGCGGGAATCCTGTGTGCCGCCGCACACCGCCGCAAACAGCATCGCAACGCCAGCCGGCCTCAGCCGGGTGACCTGCAGGCTGCCTTGGTTGCCGCGGCTTGGCCGCCCCGTTTGCAAGCGCGCACACACACCCCCATTCACACGTGCCTGCGCAGGGCGTGGACGACATCACAGCGGTCATCATCATCCTGCTGGAGAACAACCCCAAGGACAAGAGCTGGGGAGCCGCCCAGAAGCTGATGAACAACGTGGACAAGTTCCTCGAGCGCCTCAAGGGCTTCAAGGTGCGCCCGCCTTGCCTAGGGTTGCCTGCCCTAACCCACCCTCACCTGCCTAGCCACCCGTCCACAGCACCCAGGATGCCCCCTAGGAGTGGTCGGCAAAGGGAAGCACCTGCCACGCCCTAAACCCTAACGTGGTGGCCCGCGCGCATGCGTGCAGGCCATCATCGACGAGGGCAAGGTGCAGAAGAAGACGGTGGACGCCACGCGCATGTACCTCGAGATGCCGCACTTCAACCGCGACATCATCTACAACAAGTCGCGCGCCGCAGCAGGCCTCTGCGACTGGGCCATCAACATTGTCAAGTGAGCAAACCCTAACTCACCTCACCCTAACTTAGGGCTCGGGTCCCGGTCAGCTCCTCCCCCGTGGCAGCAGGCAGGCGTTAGCCACGCCCTGGCCTATGACCTCTGACCTGACTGCCGCATGCATGCTTGCCCCAACCCTACCCTAAACCCTAACCAGGTACTTTGACGTGGTCAGCGAGGTGGAGCCCAAGCGCCAGGAGCTTGCCGCCGCCAACGCCAAGCTGGAGGAGGCCAACGTGACGCTGACGGCGGTGCAGGAGAAGGTGGCGCTGCTCAACGCCCAGGTGCAGGAGCTCGAGTCGCAGTTCAAGGCGGCGACCGACGACAAGGAGGCCGCCATCAGGTGGGTTAGGGCTTAGGGCTCGGCGCTCTAGGGCTTGACCGCATGTCCGATGTTAGTGTTGCATCCATATGTGCGGGAGCAAACCCTAATGGGTAAGCCCTAACGGTGGTAGTGGTGCGTGCATGTGAGTGTGCGCAGGGAGAGCGAGCGGTGCCAGCGCAAGCTGGAGCTGGCCAACCGCCTCATCACTGCGCTGGCAAGCGAGGGCGAGCGATGGGCCATGACGGTGGAGCAGCTGCGCAAGGACTACGAGGTCCTCACCGGTGAGCGACCAACCCTAGGGTTGCGTACCCTAGCTCGTGTAACCCAGCGCCAAGGCTGCGGAGACAAGGCCTCCTCATCCTGAACCTGTCAAGCCTGCAACAATTTGGGGCCTACACATGCCCCCAAGCCTAGCCTGAACCCTAAACCGAACCACTACATGTATGCAGGCGACATGCTCCTGGCGGCGGCCTTTGTGAGCTACGCCGGACCCTTCACCTCCAAGTTCCGCGCCGGGCTTATCGAGGACTGGATCAAGTTCCTCAAGGCAAGCCCTAAGCCCTAAACCCTAATCCACTCTCCCAGCCCTCTTCGCACACGTACGCGCACCCCCCGCAGCAAGCCCTAACGCGTGCATGCATGCGCGCTCCGCCCTAAACCCTACATGCAGGAGCGCCAGACGCCCATGACCGAGGGCATCACCGACCCGCTCAAGGTCCTGGTGGACGACGCCATGGTGGCGAGCTGGATCCGCGAGGGCTTACCCTCAGACCCTACCTCGGTGCAGAACGGCACCATCCTGACCAACTCGGAGCGCTGGCCGCTGATGATGGACCCGCAGCTGCAGGGCATTGTGTGGATCAAGGAGCGAGAGAGCAAGAACTCGCTGCAGGTGAGCTGCGGAGCCCTAATTAGGGTTTGAGCAGCACCTTCAGGGCTTGCCCCGCACGCACATGCGGCAACTTGCGCTCCTCCTCCGAGCTACCAGGCGTTGCCATGGACTATCCTGCCCTCAAGTAGCGAGGCGAATGCAAACCCTGGTGGTGGTTTGCAGGTGACGCGCATGGGCGCCGACAACATGATCACCGTGATGGAGCGCGCCATCGAGGCTGGCCACAGCGTCCTGGTCGAGAACATGGGAGAGTCCATTGATGCGGTGCTCAACCCAGTCATCACGCGCTCCACCTTCAAGAAGGGACGCAACCTGTGAGTCATTCGTGTGGTTATCTAATAAAAAGCGGTCTGGTGTCTCATTCGGCCTTGTTGTTGTTGTCGCTGCTGCGGCTGTTTTTGTCGCCATGTCCCTTGCTCCTGCTTGAGTTTAATCACGGCGCACGAAGGCGTTCAGGAAGGCGCAGGGCGTTGTGTGCCGTGGGCCCTAACCCGTGGCCTTGGCCCTTGCATGCAAAACCCTAATGCGCATGCAAAACGCAGGTACGTCAAGATGGGCGACAAGGAGGTTGAGTACAACAAGAACTTCCGGCTGTTCCTGCACACCAAGCTCAGCAACCCCCACTACCCCCCAGAGATCCAGGCCGAGACCACGCTGATCAACTTCACCGTGACTGAGAAGGTGCGGGGAAGCTGGTCGGAACCTGCCCGGAAGCTGGCCTGAGCAGGCCGCCCAACGCCCTGCGAGCAAGCGATGCCCGTGCGAATGCGGTGGTGGTGCACGACTGATTAGGGTTTGGTGGCGCGCCCTCGTGTGTCCTCATGCGCAGGGTCTGGAGGACCAGCTGCTGGCCCTGGTGGTGAACAAGGAACGGCCAGACTTGGAGGAGACCAAGACGCAGCTCATCATCCAGGTGCGCCCATGCCCTTAGGGCTTACCACCACCAATTAGGGCTTACCTCTTCATGGTCCACGCTCGCCCATGCTACCCTGCCCGCCCAAGCCACCCAGCCGCAAACGTAAAATTGCGGCTCCAAACCACCACCAAACCCCAACGCCACCAAACCCTAACGCACTGTGCATGGCCCATGCGCAGAACACCGAGTTCACGATCAAGCTCAAGCAGCTTGAGGACGAGCTGCTGTTCAAGCTGTCCAACGCCGAGGGTGACATCACAGAGGACGTGGCTCTCATTGAGTCGTTGGAGGAGTCCAAGCGCGTGGCCACTGAGATCAATGAAAAGGTGCGCTTCCTCATTGATCATGATGACGTTGCTGATGATTCACCTCCCTTGCGCACCCACAAAGGGATACCAGCCTTAGCTTAAGGAGCCCAAGCGCGACGCGACCGAGATTGAAATGAGAAGGCGAGATTCCTCCCTCCCTTGCGCACCCTAAGGTTACCTAGCGTAGCTAGGGTTACCAGCCCTAGCTTTTCACCTTGCACCCTGCGTCCTCTGGCAATCAAAGCGAACCCTTGAGCGAACCCAAACGCTCCTGAGGCGCGGAAAAGCAGGGAATGGGGCTCATGTGAGGTTATGCCCTAGCCAGACCCTAACCAGAATGCATGCACGCGCGCGTGCGTGGTGACGGGGGGGCTTTGCAGGTTAAGGAGGCCAAGGAGACCGAGGTGGCCATTAACGAGAACCGCAACAGGCCCTAACCAGACCCTAACGAGAATGCATGCACGCGTGCGTGTGTGGTGACGGGGCGCCTGCAGGTTAAGGAGGCCAAGGAGACTGAGGTGGCCATTAACGAGAACCGCAACAAGTACCGCAACGTGGCCGCCCGCGGCGCCATGCTCTTCTTCCTGCTCAACTCGCTCAACAAGATCCACGCCTTCTACCAGTTCTCCCTCAACGCCTTCGTCACAGTGAGTCACAACTGTTGCAGCGCAAGCAATCGGGCCTGTGCACAGAGTTGCCTATGAGCAGAATCGTGCGGCTCAGAGCACTGCAGCACACCGCCCCCTAGGATTACGCAACCCAAAGGTCCCGACTTCCTCGGTGAAAGTTTTCTACCCCCGGTAGCTCCTGCACAGGTGCTGCCACACCAAGGGTGGAACCGAGGCGAGCGTGATGACGCCCTGGTGCTGACGCATGCCTGCAAGCCCTGAACCCTAACGCCTCCATGCGCAGGTGTTCAGCCGTGGCCTGGACCTGGCTCCAGGCGGCCGCAAGAAGAAGAAGCCGCCCATGACGCTGAGGCAGCTCAGCCGCAGGCTCAGCAACACGCAGGCCAAGGACTTTGCCGAGGTACACCCATGCTCGGGGCTTACCACTAGGGCTTAGGTGCACGTCCACTCCACCCCTTGCGCATATCACACGACACACCTCCAGTCTCCAAAGCCCTAAGCCCTGACGCGAGACCATAAGCCCTGACGCCCATGCACGCAGGTCATCAAGGAGGCCCGCCGCGCGTCCAGCGCCAGCGGCGGCCGCGCTGCTGGCGGCAGCCAGACCGGCGATTCGGCCGTGGCCGCCGCCGCCGCTGCTGGTGGTGCTGCGCCTGCTGCTGCCGGTCCACGCACCAGCGGCAGCGGCAGCGTCAACGCCGACGTGCCGCAGCCGCGCGCCTCGGACTCCGCCTCAATCAAGGACGCGCACATGGAGGAGGAGGTGAGCCCTAAACCCTAACAGTCTGTCTGCCCCTCGTACCACGGCCGCCTTCACAGCAGACGAATCCTCCCCGCAGTTTGCACATGCGCAGCGGCCCGAGACCCTAAACCCTAACGGCGCGTCCCCGCTAAACCCTAACTCCCCATGCAGGAGGAGCCCGAGAACCTCAACCTTTCGCCGGAGGACCTCGAGAAGCGCCTGCAGTCGCTGCTCGACACGTGCACCTACACGGTGTTCAACTACACGCGCCGCGGCCTGTTTGACCGCGACAAGCTCATCGTGCTGACGCTGCTCACCTTCACCATCCTGCTCCGGAGCCAAGTGAGTGAAACGTCAGCCCCTTGCCATCCCCCCCTGTATGGTTGTCCTGACCTTGCACGCTCGCCGGCCTGGGTTAGGGTAAGGGTCAGGGTTAGGCGTTGTCTTGACCATGCACGCGCGCCGGCCTCCCACGCAGCCCTCCCTCCACTCACCCTTGCACGTGCTGGTGGGAGCAACAGGCTGTGCTGCGGTGACGGACGGTGGCCCAACCTAGCCCGAACCCTAAACCCTAGCCCGCACACTCCTGAACCCTAACCATGTGCAGGCGATTGACTCTACCGAGTACGAGGCACTGTGCAAGGGCCTGCGGAACCCGGCGCCACCGCCCATCACAGATGACCTCAGCCGCTGGATGGCTGAGAACCAATGGGCGGCGCTGGACGTGCTCACCACCATGTCCGCCTTCGGCAGCCTCGCCAAGGTTAGGGCTTACGGGTTCGGGCTTAGGGCGTGGGGCTCGGTGCCATGCAGCCTTTGGTGTTTTGTTGTGCGCTCGCCAACAGGACGCCAGCAGAGGCTCCATGCGCAGAGGTGGACCTGGCCCTAAACCCTAACGTTGTGGGCCCTGAACCCTAACGTGCGCAGGACATGGAGAAGAACAGCGAGGACTGGCTCAACTGGTCCATGAATGAGGCGCCCGAGCGTGCCAACATGCCGGGAGAGTGGGGCAAGATCAGCGAGTTCAAGCAGCTGCTCATCATCAGGGCCATGCGCCCCGACCGCATCACCAACGCCCTGCAGAACTTCTGCGAAAAGGTGCGCTGCGCTACTAACCCTAACCCTAACCCTCCCTCCTCCCTCCTGCCAAGCCCTAGCACTAAGCCCTGCCGCATGCACACGTGGTGCAACCGCGCAGGTGATGGGCAGCCACTACGTGAACCAGGACGCCTTCAACCCCGCCCAGGTGGTGGAGGAGAGCAGCAGCAGCACGCCCATCTTCTTCATCCTCTTCCCTGGCTACTCGCCTTCAAAGGAGGTGGAGCAGTACGCCAACAAGGTGCGCCACGCGCGCTAGGGTTGGGGCTAGGGTTAAGGGCCCACAACAATTTTAGCCTGCGTGCCTTTTCTAGCAGCAGCAAAGCTGCTGGATCGTTGACCAAGGGTCAAGGCTGAGAACAACCAGCACCTGAGCCCTGACCTTAACCCTGCTATGGGCAAAAACTTGTCGCCGTGCTGCTGCAGATGGGCAAGAGCGTGGAGAACGGCCGGCTGACGCTCATCTCCATGGGCCAGGGCCAGGAGGGCCCCGCCGAGTCGGTTTTGGACAAGTACACCAAGGAGGGAGGATGGGTCTTCCTGGACAACGTGCATCTCATGCAGGCGCGTGGTTTTGGGCTTTGCGTGGCCTCCCTCAGCTGTCCCGTCACGTGATGCCTTGCGGGCACAGTAGGCTGCTGCTGAACCAGGCTGAGGTGCTCACGGTGCGGCGGTGAGTGATTGGTTGGTCGCAGGGCTGGATCCCACGCCTGGAGCGCAAGCTGGAGATTGCGGCCGAGACGGCGCACCCCGACTTCCGCTGCTTCTTCTCCGCCGAGCCCATCAACGGCGCGCCGCACGCGAAGATCATCCCAGAGTCCATCCTGCAGACCTGCATCAAGGTGCGCATTCCGGTACCAGAGACTCGCTCCCAGCCTTTCGGACCGGTTGCCCGTCCCCACTCGTCCCCCGCCCCGCCTCGTGCGCGCAGCGACTCACCTGCTGAGGGCCTCAGTATATACTCAGCTTTTCTTTGCGTTGCGTGTTCCCCGCTGCCCCCGGCCGCAGATCTCGAACGAGCCACCCAGCGACATGAAGTCCAACATGCGCCGCGCCTTTGCCGCCTTCTCGCAAGAAATGTGCGAGCGCCCCTCGACCGACTCGAAGCGCTCCGCCTTCCGCTCCATCCTCTTCGGCCTGTGCTTCTACCACTCGCTGCTGCTGGGACGCAAGAAGTTCGGCACGGGCATCGGCACGGGCTCCGGCTCGGGCCTGGGCTTCTGCCGCGGCTACTCGTTCAACATGGGCGACCTGACCACGTGCGGAGACGTGCTGTTCAACTACCTGGAGGCGTACGAGCAGATCCCCTGGCCCGACCTGCGCTACATGTTCGGCGAGGTGAGCCGCCGCAGCTGGCGCAACCGCCGCGGCCCCCGTGCGATGCTCTGCTTCTTTCGCGCGTGCGTCGAGTGCCTGCTTCGGCACGCTAGCTAGCTCCCTGAGTCGGCCTCAACACCTCGCCCTCGAGCTGCGCAGGTGTTCTACGGTGGCCACATCACGGACGGCATGGACCGCCGCTGCTGTACCACGTACCTCGAGGTGCTCGTCCGCCCCGAGATCCTCCCCGTGGGCGACATCGCCGACCCGTCCACGTGGCAGCAGCCCACGCTGGAGCTGGCGCCCGGCTTCAAGGCGCCGGTGCCCACCTCGTACGACTCGCTGCGCGAGTACATCGAGACGTCGCTGCCGGCCGAGTCGCCGGTGGTGTACGGCATGCACCCCAACGCGGAGCTGTCGCTGCTGACCTCGCTGGGCGAGACGCTGTTCAAGACGGTCAGCGAGGTGACCGGAGGCGGCGGCGGTGGCGGCGGCGGCGCGGGTGGCGAGAACACCGTCCGCTCCAACCTCCAAATGTGAGCGTTGCTCTCGGTCCCGCACTCGCCGCAAGTCCCGAGACCCTCGCACGACATGCCCTCGCACTTGCGTGCCCTCGACGCTCACCCACCTGAACGGCCCTCGACTGCTCCCTTGATCGCAGGTACATGGAGAAGCTGCCCGAGCCGTTCAACATGGTCGAGGTCGAGCTGCGCGTCAAGGACAAGACCCCCTACGTGGTCGTCGCGCTCCAGGAGGCGACGCGCATGAACGCGCTGCTGGTCGAGATGAAGCGCTCCATGGACGAGCTGCTCCTCGGCCTCGACGGCGCGCTCAACATGAGCGACAAGATGGAGGCGCTCGCGCGCGGCATCTCCACCAACAGCGTGCCCGCGCTGTGGATGAGCTGCATGAGCACCAGGGTCCAGGAGGTCTACACCCTGACCTCGTGGTACAACGACGTGCTCAAGCGCTACGAGCAGCTGGCCGCCTGGACCGCCGGCGACATCGTCACGCCCATGAGCGTGTGGCTGCCTGGACTCTTCAACCCTAAGGCCTTCCTCACCGCCGTCATGCAGACGTACGCGCGCGCCAACCGCCTCCCGCTCGACGTGATGAAGTTCATGACCGAGGTCACGCGTTTCAACACGCCCGAAGTCGTGACCGAGCCGGCGCCGCTCGGCGTCTACGTGCACGGGCTCATCCTCGAGGGGGCCAGGTGGGACAAGGAGGAGGGCGTGCTCAAGGAGAGCAACCCCAACGAGCTGCACCCCGCGCTGCCGGTCATCCAAGTCAAGCCGGTGACGAGCGACCAGTACGTGAGCGAGGGCTACTACCAGTGCCCCGTCTACACCAACATGCAGCGCGCCAACGTGTACTCGCCCATCGTGTCCATGTTCACGCTGCGGACGGCAGAGGAGCCGCACAAGTGGACGCTGGCCAGCGTGGCGGTGCTGCTGCAGGATGAGCTCGTCTAGGGCGGCTAACCCTATGCGGGCGGGAGGGGGGCCTCTTGCGCAGCATGGGTGTGTCCAGGGTGGCACACCTTGGAGGCGGAGGCCAGGGGGCAGGATGAGACCTGTGTGTTTGTGCGCGTGCTGATGTGGCTGACCCCCCACGCCATCGTTTCACGTTGTGGCTGATTTATGAGGAATGGCGCCCGCGTGGGCGCCTTGGGATGCGCACCGCCGTCTGCCGCGCGTGCACACGCGCACAGCGAGACGAGCCCCTGTCTTTTTGACCCGACGCCCCTTGCGATGCGCCCCAGGCCCTGCTGGCAACATCACCTATCTGAACACTTGTATCCTCGTGACTTGTGTGCTCGCTTTCCAGCTCGTCTTGGGAAGCGTGAGTCTGCTTTCTGCTTTGAGTTTGCAGCGCCCATGCAAGAGCTGCTTTCTCAGATCCCCTGCTGCATGGACGGCTGCCTTCTAGGACGCTGCATGGCAGGCCGCAGTCAACTTCAGGCGTGTTGCAGCTTTGTTCGTACACGTGGGGCGGAAAAGATCAAAGGATGACGCAGCCGCCACCACAAAGCCATGTCACCATTCGCCTCACTCCATCACCGACATCCCATCAAGCCTGAAAAGTCCGGGTACGCGCAGACACTCATCGCCGCTCCTTCAGTAGTACACCCAAACCCTGCCACTCAAATGGCTTCCCTACGAGGGCTCAAAGCAGCTTCTCAGGCTCAACGCCCACCCTGGTCAGTAGCTTCCATTGACCTCAAGAGCAGGGATCTCTAGTCCCTGGCTTCCTCCAGGCGACGTGCGTGCTCAGAGCAGCTTCTCAATCTCGGTGGAGATGGCGCTGGGTGACGTGGTGGAGGGGAAGCGGTTGACCACCTTGCCCTCCTTGTCGAGCAGGAACTTGCTGCAGTGGGGGCAAGGTAGGGAGAGACAGCAGGCGGACATGAGGCTCATAACAGTGAGCAGTGAGAGTGGGCGCAGGACAATGAGCGCGCATAGCCGCATGCCCTTGCTGCCCTGGCAACTCAAACCTAAACCTACTGCCTGTATCGTACCCAGCACCGCACGTCGTACCCAGCACCGCACAGCAAGACGCGCCTGTAGCCACAGCCACGCCTAGCCCTGCACTCACGAGAAGTTCCACTTGATGTCGCTGCCAAAGAGCTCTCCCTTGGACTGCTTGAGGAAGTTGAAGAGGGGCTCGGCGTTGCCGCCGTTCACGTCCACCTGGCGGGTAGGAGGGGCACACAGCACGCAGGTTGAAGCGCACAGGACACGGTCTCGCGCACATGCTCTCCATCAGGGTCAGGGTCAGGAGCACGGGACCACTGCAGGTAGAGCAGGCAGGTATCACGTTGGCAAGAGCGCGAACCTGTGCGGATGCGACGACACCCTCACCCATGCTTGCCCTGTCTACCGTCGCTGTACACAATCCAGTCGGTCCCACACACCACGATACCACCATCACCACTACCACGTAAAAACCACCACCACTGCCACCACCACTGCCACCCCCGCCCAGCAGCACACCTTGCTGAAGAGCGGAAAGGTGACGCCGTAGTTGCTGGTCGCAAAGCGCTTGATCTCGTTGTTGCTGCCAGGCTCCTGCCCGCCAAACTGGTTGCACGGGAAGCCTGCACGCAGCACGCAGCACCACCAGCACCAGCAGCACGACCATGAAAGGAAGCGAGGTGCTGGTACCCAAGCGCTTCATCCTCGCCCACACAGAGTACAGCAGCTTGCTATACGGGCGCCGCCCGTGCTGCGCAAGCCAGCACCAGTGCCAGCCAGCTCACAGCGTCAAGGGAAGCCTGAGTTCAAAGCGAGGACAACGCTCTAATTGGCGCCCAGGACTCGAACACAAAGACTCGAAGCATATGCACGCGTCCAAATATACAAGCTGGTGATCTCTGGGGCACCAGCATGCATGCATTCCCAGCGCCCTTCCTGCACACGCTCCTCGCCTATGCATAAGGCGAGGGGCCAATTGGCACTCGCACCAGTTGGCACTCGCCTATGCAAAAGGTGCGAGTGCCAACTGTGGTGTCACTGCCAATGTGCCCCTCGCCTTTTGCATATTGCTGAACGTGTGCAGGAAGGGCGCTGGGAATGGTTTGTAATGCATGCACGCTGGTGCCAGCAGCCAAACTCCTGCTTGTGTTTGGACGCTTGCATATGCTTCGAGTCCTGGGCGCCAACTGCGCCCCGTGAAGCCTCACCCAGCACGACACAGCCCTTGCCTTTACCCTAACCCTAACTCTAACCGCGCCCGTGGGCTCACCCAGCACAGCAAAGCCCTTGCTCTTGTACTTGTTGTAGATGGTCTGCAGCTCCGAGTACTGGGGCGTGAAGCCTGCATGAGAAGCAAGCACAACGTGCGGCGGGACGAGGTCAGGCTCAGCGTGCATACAGCAGGGTGCCTTACCGCCTGCACACGAGGTGCCAATTGGCCCACGCTGCGTGCGAAATGCGATTGATAGTCGAATCTGCTTGCCAGACATGGCTGTACCAGATGTAAAGCTCACCACACAGCCTGACATGGTTACAGCTCGCAAGGCTGAGCGCCTACGCCCACCGCTCACCGCAGGCCGACGCCAGGTTCACAACCAGCAGCACCTGCCCCTTGTACTTCTCCAGCTTGACGTCCTTGCCCTCAATGTCCTTGACCTGCATGTCATGGAAGTCGCGTGTGCACAGCAAGGGATGGGTCAAGGTCTCACGTTCGAGAGCTCACGGTGCCGGTGTGTGTCGGCCATTCACTCGCCGTCGACAAGTGCCGTGCACCATTAAGTGTGCTAGTGGTGCTTGGGGAGGCGACCGTGGCCACACGCGAGGTGTGGTGAGGTAAGCTTTTGGGGTGGGGTGTGGCCTGACCGTGCGTGTGTGGCGGGCGTGGGCACCACACGCAAATTCGTCGTCTGGTGGAACGCGCACGCGAGCACCACCACCCCAGCTGCAGCAGCCCTTGCCAAGAGCTGATCAACGTGCGAATGGCTGCAATTCCTGTGCTGTGCTCGACTGATCCTGGGTGTGCGGTGAGGAGCTCCTGATCTACCCTCCTACCTGGCCCTGCGCCACTCCTGATGCCGCGACGCTCGTCTGCAGTGCCCCTCCTGTGCAGCTCTGGCAGAGTAGCACTCGCATCAGTGCAGAATTGCACCTCGCGCGCACCTCGAAGTCGTAGAAGGATCCCTCCACCGTCTTGGGCGCGCCCGCTCCGAACAGGGCCTTGACCGAGAGCGCCCTGCGGCTGACGCGTGGCGCGACGGCCATCCTGCTGCCGCTCACGCGCGAGGAGGCCACACGACGGGTCTGCATAGACGCCTGCATCTTCCTGGGTGATTGGGCAAAGACTGAGAGTGTGCTGCGGGCGGGGTAAATCGTGCTTGCGCGAATGGCTTGCGGAATGAGAGCTCCCGGCGCACCCGCAAACATTGAGGGTATACTCCATGCCGACGAAGCAGCGCCTCACACGTTTGCCAGTACCGCAAGATCACCAAGATGCAGCTCTTGAAGTCGACTCGCGCCTCCTCCAGCCGTGCTGGGGGGGCCACCACCACCGGCGCCACTCGCCACGTCCCCGCACGCTTGGTCTCGGCGCAGGCGCTGCAGGACAAGCTGCCCATCGATGCGTCTGCAGGTGTGGTGCCTCGAGGATGGGTTTTTGCGCGCGTGCGAGTGCGAGCCAATGTTCAGGATGTCGGGACCCCTCTCGCGTCTGCCCCAGCGAGCGCAGTGGTGGGAGAGCGCCTGGGCAAGTGGATGTCCACGCCCTTCGACCTGCTGGCGTTCCCCGCGCGTGCTGGCACCGGCGCGCTCGTCTCCTTCCCCGAGCGGATGCAGACGCTGTGAGTGCCAGGCGTCACAAGGCCGCGTCTGCAGCCTCAGCAGCAGTCATGGGTGCAGCCTCCCTGCGGGCGATGACCCAGGGATGGGGCGGATGGGCCGCACGGACGCACGGCCATCGCGCGTGTCCGGATGTCTCCCCAACCTCGCGTCTGCAGGCAGCTGGACGTGCAGCGCCTGGTGGAGCTGGTGCAGGACCCCCGGCCCGTGGAGGAGAAGCAGGACGTCCTGCGCAAGGTCAGTGGGGTGCACGCACTGAGAGGCGCCGCACACACTCGCAGGTGCACACAATGGCAGACTCTACGGGGAGGCTTGCCTGTCTCCAGCAGCCCTGGTTCCCTACCGGGAGGCGGGCCTGCCAGCTCCCAGGACCTACTGATAGTCCGGGGGTGCCCTTGCCGCGCCATCCCGGCAGCAAGCCCAGGTGGCCGTCTTGTGCTGGCTGCAGGTGTGATGTGCCATGGCACAGCAATACTGCCACGCTTCTTATAGGCACCTATGCTACCCAATGGTGGAGTGCTTGCTGCCGCTCTTCTTGGCCCACAGCCTCCTCCTCATTGCACTGATGCCCGCACGGCTGGGGTACCGGCAGCACCATCGCGTGCGTGATGCCCTTGGGCAATGTTGGAGGAGGAGGAGGAGGAGGAGGACGAGGAGGAGGAGGAGGAGCAGGCTGTGGCCTTGTACAATCGACGCGGTCTTGAGCACTCCACCCTGTTCAGCAGCGCAGTCGTGATGTGCCAAAACATGGCGCACCTGGGCAGCGACGCGGCAGTGCAACAATAGCACCGCTGAACTGCCAGGGCGTGCTGTGGGCGGTGTGAGGGCGTGGTGCGCATCGCACGTGCTCTGTCGCAGGGCAGCTGCGCTAGCGCCCCGCCGCTGTGCATGCTGCTCTAGCGGCAGGCACCCAGCACAACAGCCGTGGCGCGCTCTGGCTTGCACTGATTGGGTTTGCCGGGTGTGGGCTGGGGCTTGGGATACCTGCCTGAACCCCTGAAGGTGCAAGGAGACTTCCTACACCCACCCTGCTGAGCCCTGGCCAATAGTTTATCGTGCCGCCCATCGTGCTCGCGCCATGCAGGCGCTTGAAGACACTGTGGTCATTGTTCCTGGAGAGAGGAGAGGCAGCATGCAACATGCTTGATGTGATGCTTTCACCGCGCTTGCCCTGCAGGAGCTTGAGGACACTGTGGTTATGTTCCTGGAGAAGGGCACCGTGGTGGAGCAGGACGTGCTCAGCAACATCAAGGCCATCCTCCCACCGGTGCGTGGGGGCGTTTGGTTGCTGGCTCGAGCGCCACGGGCTGTGACCTGGCTGATCAAGCTGTGTAATACTGTGCCTGTCAGAGACCGTCAGGATTATCAGACTGCTGCCTCGAGTGCCACGGGCTGCGACCTGGCTGCCCGAGGTAGCAGCAGCAGTCATGGGCAGGGACTGACGTCGTCTGCGTGTGAGGGTGGCCCTCCGGAGGCACAGGCGGAGCAGTGCAGTCAATATCTCCTGAGCTTCATTTCCTTGAATTCCTTCCTGCCCATCCACCTCCCTCGCCCGCCCTCTCTGTGCCTGCAGGACGCCGCCAACATCATGAGCGAGCTCATCCCCGAGCCGCCCAACAAGGCGCCCCCAGCCCCAAGCGACTACTCATACTACTATGACGCGGCTGGTAACGTCACCTCTGACCCTTCCTCCTCCTCCTCCGCCTCGGCATACAGCAACGCGCCCACCACCACCTACGGAGCCTCGGACGTCATCACCTCGCAGATTGGTGAGCACACCACGTGCTGGCGACTGCCTGTTGATTGTTTGTGACCTGTTGATTTTTTTGCGACGGCTGCAGCAGCATGACACTCGTCGCGAACGCCAACAGTGGTGATGATCGATGATGATGAGATTGGGGAGCGGGCTTTGTGCCTACCCTGCCCACCCTGGCCTGCCCACATGTGCCCTGCCCCATCCCGCGCCACTCCCACCTACCCCGCCCTCACCCTTCCTCACGTGGTTCCCCATGTGTCCATGTGTCCATGTGTCCATGCGCAGCGAGCGAAATCACCGAGATCCGCAATGCCGTGGGCGGGCTCAAGTCTGCGCTCGAGGCCATCAAGAACAACGGCGAGTCCGCCTCAGCGCCCATGCTGCGCCTGCGCCTCAAGGAGGCGCGCGACCAACTGCAGCGCCGCCTGCTCGAGGTGTGTGTGCGTGTGTGGCTTGCAAACAGGGCTTCAGGCCGCATCAACCAGCGTGTGTGTGCGTGTGTGGCTTGCAAACGGGGCTTCAGGCCGCATCAGCCACAGCAGCACGGATCAACAGCAGCGTGATCACCAGCCCAGGCCAGAAACCAGCAGGCACCAAGCCACCAAGGCACCAAAGACCGTCCACACACCGCAGGCTTGGCGAGGCCTGCCTGG
>QAXK01010816.1:0-13059 GCA_004335735.1 Chlorella sp. KRBP | reverse complement strand
TCCTGCAGTTGTTGCTTCAGCCCAGAGACGCATCAGAGCGTGCGGCTGACACCTTGTTGGTCAGCTTCTTCTTCAGCCCAGGGGCCTTCTTCTTGGGCGCCGTTGCTACCAGCTCGTGCTGAGACTCCACAGTGTTGCCCAGGCTGCTGGACGTCATGTACCCGCTGTGCTCCTGATAGATCCCCATCCCATTCAGCTCAGTGCTGACGTCACCCTGCATCCACTGCTCCTGCACAGGCGTCTGCTTGATGCTTGGCGCTCGCTGTGCCTTGGCTGTCGCTGACGGAGCCGCCGCCTACAGGTGTGCAGTGCACCAGGGCAGGTGTTGTTTCAGGCAGGGGCCTGACCTGTTTCTGAGGTACAGCTGCCCTACCGTGTGCTGTTCGGGAGCACTGCGGTGGCTGCCTGTTCAGGCCTGCACCCACCCCACTGAGGAGCTGCAAGCCGGTTGGCTCTGCTGCTGCATATCGTGCCTGGCGCGGCTCACTATGGCCTATAGCCGGTGGGCATGCGCTGCTGATAGGGCCCTGCAGGCCTGCTCACCGCGGGGTTGGTAGAGGGCCAGTCCTCCTGCTCTGATGTGCTAGCACCAGGCCAAGCATTCACCATCACCCTGCATCAAGCATCCACGGTGCACCAACCATGGGTAGGTATGTGAGCCTCTGCAAGTGAGAGCATAAGGGACAAGCACTGCCCTGAAGCGCTGCCAGCATATGCCAACACAGCCGGGCGTCCACGAAGGCCACTTGATTCTCGCAACACCTTTCCCCATCATACAGCTAGCTATATGCGAACACATTACACTGCAGTTAAGGAGGCCAAGTGTAGCCGAGGTAAGCACCCTGCACCATCAAGGTGACTCTTACTTGACATCGCCTTTGCAGTTGCCACCGAAGTCTGCAACTGCAGCAGAGCCATTGGAGCGCTGCAGCAGCAGCAGCAAGCTGAGGAAGGCCGGTACTGCCAGCAGAACAGCCTCAATGAGGCCTGTGTAGGGCATCAGCAGCACCTGCCAGCGCACCCTGGCACAGAAGTCGGTGCCGACTGCCCTGCAAGTGCTGCACTCTGCTGCCTTGAGGAGCTGCTCAGTGCAGGAGCTGGTGGCTGCACAGGTGCATGTGCTGCAGCCCATCATGGATGACTGGGCAATGCTGCACCTGCAGCAGTGAAGGTAGTGGGCAGTGTGAGGGTGTTGCCTGCAGGCCATGCACTGCATGACACCAAGCTGCTTGTCAAACCTAGCTGCGGTCAAATGATGTCGCCAGCCTGACATTGCAAGGCTGTCAATACTTGCTCAAGACATTATTGCGTATCATAACGCTGGACAGCATGCTTGCCCTGCCTGGGCACTGCCAGTGACTAGCAGTTGCTGGTGTGCAAGTACCATACAGTAGCAGCAGCAGCCCAGCTGAGTTGATGACTTACTGTGTGTTGAGGTCCAGGTAGGTCTGCGTGTTGAAGCTGCCCATTAAAGCGGCGAGCAGGAGGGCTGCTACCACATGAAGCGCTGGGAGGACTGGCCCTCGCGTCAAAGCCCCTGCCAGGCCCTGCAGGAATGAACAAGTGGTAGCTAACGTGGTGACCTGTGCTGTGATGTGCTGCTGCTGGCACCATGCCTTCCTTGTGGGTGCCTTGTTTCTCTCGAGCAGTTTGGAAAACCATGACTGCTGCTGACATTATGGTAAGTCCCATGTTTGTGTGCACGTCAACAGCGCAGGCAATGCAGCGCTCTTGCTTACCAGCACAGCTGCTATCAAAGCACTGGTTCCAGTGACCAAGAGGATGTGCATATGGGGTATGCTGGAGTTGAACACCTGGAGAGAACATGGACAGAGGAGGGCATTAGCGTGTTGGTTTGCGTGCCCTGCTGCTGTTGCTGACAGTCATGGGAAGGCAGGTGCATGGCCTCCTTGCTGATGGTGGCTGATTTGTTCGCATGGACCCTCTGCATCCACACATACCAGAAAGAACTGCATTAGTGGAACTCCGATGGTGATGAGAGCTTGCAGGACGCATGCTGCAATGCAGATTTTTTGCAGCCTTGCCATGGCTTCTGTCTTCTCTGCAGAAGTTGCCGCCACGGCGACTGCAGCTATCCTGCCAGCTGAATGATGCCAGACAGATGTTTCTGGCACCTTGCAACACTGGCTGGTGATAGTGTGCAGGTGAGCGTCCACAGCTTGGTTCGTTTGACTCGCAGTACTGCCAAAGCTCTGAGTGCAGCTGCCGACAGTAAATTTGGCTATGTCATGACATTTTCAACTCTTCAAAGCGCGTTTGTGCATTTTTCAATACAGGACCAACACATGCCAACAGGTGTTTGGTTGGGGTTGTGCACACGCAGCTTGCGGCCTCACCACGGAGCTTAAGTCAGGTCCTGGAAGATACTCGTATGCGTTTTGAGTTTGGCCGGGCTTGGTCTTCGCATCAAACCACCTCAACAGTCTCTGAACCTGCCTGTGTGCAAGCGAGGCACCTGCACATACACACAAGACGTTTGCAAACAGCTTCAGCAGCTTTGGGGATCCTGACACTGCACAGCTTTACTCCTGCAGGATCGCATCTGGGCCTGGTCTGCAGCTACAGCAGATTGCTGTTCCCTGCAAAAGCCCAGCAGTCTGTTGAGCAGCCTGCCTGCGCCGATCATGGCGCAGAAGGGGGTTCAGCCTAATGTTTGGTCAGCCATTTCAGCACTGGACGCGTTCCCAAAGGTCAATGAAGACTTCTTCAAGAAGACCATGTCTGGAGGTGTGTCCTGCTGTCCGTCCCTCTGGCCTGCTTCCACACTGTTGCCTCTGCTGGGTGCTGAAATCAATTCAACTGGCTGCAGGAGTTATCACCATCGTTACGTGCCTGCTCATGGCGTTGCTGTTCACTGGAGAGCTGCGTAAGTACCCACGCAGCTCCCTGCTGTTTATCTGGGTAGCAGCAGCTCGCTTGAAAATTTCAGGCCTCGTATGCTGCATGCAGTGTTTGCTGCTAACGCCACCTGACGTGTGGAACACATCACCATGGTGTACTAGACTACTGCAGGCTTGGCTGACCTAGTTGGCGGTGTGCCTGTAATTGCCTGCGCAGATGGGTACTTGAAGACTCAAACAGACAACCAGCTCGTGGTAGACACCTCAAGGGGTGCACATATAGACATCAATGTAAGTAACCAAGCCCTTCCACAGCAGGTCAACACAACATGCTGCAGGCCAGCACTGCAGGGAGGCAGGGTGGCAGCAGCAGGCGGTCTCCTGCAGTGTGTAATGACTCAGCACACACACATGGATGTAGGCGAGCTCCTGCAGTCTGTGATGACCCAGCATGCCCCCATGTTGTGCATGTGTATGTCGCTCAGCCTGCAAGAGCATGATGTGAAGGGCTCGTTCAACGAGGCACGTGCACCACACTTCGTGCTGAGCTTTCCTGTCTCCCGCGCACCTGCCTTGTGTGCTGCAGTTTGATGTGGATTTCCCACGCATGCCCTGTGCATGGATCAGTTTGGATGCAATGGATATTAGCGGGGATATGCACTTGGATGTGGTGAGCAGCAGCTGTTGGCAGAGCCCGCGCTGGGACATGATTGTGCGACAGGCAGTTCGCATGCAGCAGCTAGTAGCCTGTCCTGGCAGTTTGCATGCAGCAGCTGGAGCTCGTCCTGCGCAGCTGTGAAGTGTGCACACAGGCACAGCTTTGCACTGGCAGCAGATCTAAACATCAAGGCATCATGCAAAGCAGTTTATGCATGATGCATGCCTGTGTGTGCCGCCTTCCTTACTCAACCCTCCATCTTTGTGGGCGCCCTTGCAGGCCACCCAGAGCATAAAAAAGCAGAGGATCAGTGCAGCAGGCAAGCCCTTGGGTGATGCGGAGACTCATGACGTCCAGCACACACGCAAGGATGTAAAGAAGAGCAACAGCACTGGGTGCGGCAGCTGCTATGGTGCAGAGACGGCCGCCTTGCCGTGCTGCAACACGTGTGAAGACGTAAGTGTCTGGCAAGGGGTTGCATGCACATTATGGGGCTGCAACACACTCAGCTCGCACCAGGCTACAGCCTGTAAGTCCTGTATCGCACGTTGCATGTTGTGCTGGCCATACCAGCTTCCTTGACAAGCGCGCAAAACTCACCTGTAGAAGCTGGCTTCCATGTGTGCTGACATTCCCTGTGTGCTGCATGCTGTTGCCGTATCCTGCAGGTGCGGCAAGCATACCAGCACAAGGGCTGGGTGCTGAACAACCTGAGCGGCATTGAGCAGTGCAAGGATGATGGCTATCTGAAGGCCCTGAAGGAGCAGGAGGGAGAGGGGTGTCACATCTGGGGACAGCTCACGGTGAGTCTGACTGCTGTTGTTGGGGCTGGGACATCCAGAAACCCCTTGCGTCACGGCAAGAGGCTGCCAGTGCAGGGCGTTGGGGACAGCAGTGCCTGGAGGTTGAGCCTTGCTGGCTCAGATGTGAAGCAAGGCGCGGCGCCATATTCGTGCAGTTTGCTCCCAGCAAGGCGCAGATGTCTCTTTGTCTGAATCGCGACAGTGGTTGCGCCCTCTGTGCCGATTTGTAAAAGATATGGGGCGGCTGATGACGGGCTGATGAGCTGTGCTTGCTGTTTGTGCGCTGGGTTTGTCCTGCAGGTGAACAAGGTGGCAGGCAACTTCCACTTTGCTGCAGGCCACTCCTACCAACAGGGCAGCATGCACATCCATGACATGGCACCGTTCTCAGACAAGACACTCGACTTCTCGCACACGATCAAGTCATTGGCATTCGGCAAGACGTACCCGGTACGAGCACAGCCGTTGTACTGGAAGCCTGGTGCTACATATGAGTTCCCAGCACCTAGCAGCTGTGCGAATTTGTTGCTCGGTTCAGCCAGCGCACAAGCGCCAGGCACGCTTCCTGCAATGGTGCACTTGCCTGGGTTGCGGCAGGGTTCGTCAACTTCAGTGTGCTGTCCTGTGCCATGCTGCAGGGCATGAAGAACCCCCTGGACAATGTCAGCCAGGTGACACCCAAGCACAACAAGCCTGAGGACAAGGCCCACAAGTCTGTCACTGGCATGTACCAGTACTTCCTCAAAGTGGGTGCCCTGGCTGAGCTACACTCGGTGTGGGCCAGCACATGCATGTGCTGATGTAGTGGACAGCAGACTCAACAAGCAGCATGCTAGGTGGTGCTGTGCTGTCCTGTGGCCTGCTGACAGGTGCGATGGCGGGATGCAGGCTCTCAGCAGCACCCGTGCTGTGTGCGCGTGAGGCTGCAGTTGTGCTGTTGGTTCGCTGCTGTCTGTATTGCTGAACCTTGCTTCATGCCTTCCTGCTGCAGGTGGTCCCCACCGAGTACACAGACCTGAAGGGCATCAGCACCAACAGCAACCAGTTCAGTGTGACGGAGAACTTCAGGGAGAGCGCAGACGCTCACCTGGGAGGCCGCAGCTTGCCTGGTGTGTTCTTCTTCTATGACCTGTCCCCCATCAAGGTGGGTTGGTGCTGGCCACAGGGCCCCTGTCACGGATGGGGTGTGCTGGGCTTAGATGTTGGCAGCATGAACGGGCACTGTAGAGAGTGCCAGGAGTCACAGCAAGGCGGCGAGGGATGGCCTGCGCATGTGCTGGTGTGTGCATGCATGCATTTGTTCCGGGTAGGGTGAGCTGGGCACCGTCTTGTGTGTGTACTGCGTGAAGTGAGGTGCTTCCGGGTATGTCAAACAGCAGCCCGATGGTTCATGGCTTGTGCCTTTCTCATTGTGCATGGAGCAGGTGTTGCAGGAAACAGGGTGGCACAAGAGTGCTGCCAACCTCACTGTGCTGCATGCATACCACCTTGGCTCCCTGCGCTGTGCTGCAAGGAAGTGTCGGCTGGCTGCGATGCTGGTTCAAAATCATGCATGGCGCTGACGACTGTGCTGGCCTTGCTGACTGTGTGAGCCTAATTGGTGTTGACCGTGCTGGTGTGTCGCATTTGAACTTGTGTGGCTTTGTCTAGTCCTGCATGGGTGGTTCGTGCTGACCTGGCCTTCCCGCTGCCTTGCTGCTGTTGTGCAGGTGACAATCAAGGAGAAGAAGTCGTCCTTCCTGCACTTCCTGACCAACGTCTGTGCCATCGTTGGCGGCATGTTTGCACTGAGCGGCTTGATCGATGGCACAGTGTACCATGCAGAGCAGGTCATCAAGAAGAAGATGGAGCTTGGCAAGCATATGTGAGCAGCAGCAGCGATGCAGGCTGAGGTTGGCGTGTCTGGGGTCATGCAGTTTCGGCTGAGGTGCACAGCTATGGCAGGCAGCATTGCTCAGCAGAGCAGGCCATGCCGATGTACATCATCCCTAGACGTGTCATGGCACATGCACTGCCTGCGTTGCAGGCACTGTGAAAGCCCTGTTGGCCCCACAGCAGCCGGTGTGGTTGCCATCGTCGTGCGGGCATGGCATGCAAGCTTGGCTGTGCTTGTTTCATCACTCCAAAGCAATGTACTGTGCGTGCGTGCTGTGAGATGCACTGTGTGCTGTTGCTTTGTGTGGCAGCAGTGTTCGTTAGCACCATTCATTGATTGGCCTGAGCCCCGTGGGTCCAGATTGCTTTTCGTAGACAGGGTTTAGGAGGGAGGTGTTTCTTGGCAGCAGCACGCTGGTGGTGTGGTGCTGCCGTGCCACACTGACATGTCAGTACATCTGCATGTTCGTCTGTGTGGACCAACCCATGATGCATACATGCTGTGTATGCATCATTTGTGTGGGGTGTTCGCTGGAGTCATCTGTTGCAGCACAACTGACAATGTAGATATCAAGAGGGAGCCAGGCTGCCTGATCAACAGACTCCTTGGAGTTTGGCATGCTTATCGCCTTTCCCTGCAGGGATGGTTTGGGTAACTAGTAAATGCCCAGGGCTTCATGCTGGACCACCAGCGCTGCCAGCAATTGGTATGTCATCATGGCATGCGATGAGTACGACAGTGCCGGGACGAACATGCAGGCATTCACGCCATAGCCTCTGTAGTTTAATTGAGTTGTATGCAATGACAAGTACTGATCTGGTCTGCATGACAACCTCCGTTACATCGATCCAGACAACTGAAGGAAGGCATGATATCGAGGCACCAGAATTTACAACCAGGGCCTGCCTGACTCCTGTTGTAAACTGGCTGCAAGGCTGTAAAACATCACAGCACGGACAGGTGCTGCACAATGGTCTGCGACACAGCTCACCCACTGTCAGGCACAACACAACATTATGCCCTTGACAAAGCTTGGTCACCAAATGGCCAGCTGCTGAGCCTGCACTGCTGCTGCCAGCCTGTCAGAGCCAGCTACATGCATGGCATGTGACTGTCCGGACAGGATAAGTTCGAATTGGTGTGTGGGTCACGTGCGACTGTAGGCACCCCATGGCACCCCAGCTGACCACAGGTGCCATGAACACAGCACATCTCAGCCCTGTGCGGCCTCCACAACAACGCCTAGAACCCAGTGTGCAAGCACGACCTCTGCTGCACCTGCGCCAACACCCCAGCACTGCCAGTGCGAGCGTGCTGCCCCTCACTGTGCTGCTGTCCTGAGCTGCAGGTCCGTCTCCACCATCTTCCTGGCAATGGGGTGGTACTTGCCGCCCACCTTGGCAAAGGTGTCCAGGGCTAGCTGCTTGCCCTGGGGCCCTGAGCGCCACAAGGCCCGGTACAGGGGCCTCAAGTACTGGCAGGACAGCAGCACAAGTTGGCACAGCAGCACAACGCAGCGCAAGACGGCAGAGCACAGGAAACATAATGCTGAGCAGGGAACGGGGCTGCATGTGCGTCCTATGTTGGTGACAGGCACAGGAAGGCATGCGCTGGGTGACCCCAAAGCCCGGCATTCCTTGAAATCACCGATGCCTTTGCACGTTCATTCCAGCTGGCTGCAGGCATGAAGTGGCATGACAGCACAGTGCGCCCTGTGTACCCAAGTGCGCCCTGCCGTAGTGACCGCCTGCATGGCAGTCAGCAAGGCTCCCTGATGCAGCAACCGACACCTCCTGCCTGGCCACACCTTCATGCGCCCCTGCCCGCTGAGCATGTCGATCACATCAGGGTAGATGGTGTCGTCCTTGGCAGCAATGCACAGCTTGTACCAACTGCAGCGGATCTGCAGGACAGGCGGTACAGTGGTGGGGCAGACAATTTTGGTGACAAAACTGTATGGCTTCCTGATAGGCCCTACAGGAGCTGCAAACAACCATAACTATGCAAGTCTACACCTGACACTGAAAGGCCCCACCCAAACCACCCAGTGACCCTAACACTGGAAGCATGGGCAGTCAATGCCGTGTGCATCAGGTATGAACGCCAACGATGCAGTTAACATATGTAAGCAATTCTGAACCAAAATGTTGTTCTACCGCGGCTCGGAACACGTCGTGCTCGCAGTGCCTGTTGCACATCGATGTGGCGTTGTCGCCAAGCTGCAACCAACCTGCGCGTGCATGCAGTGCCTGACTGCACCAAACGACGCAAGATCAAAGCACCATTGTACTTTTGGTGACAGTAAAATATGTTTGACATTCCGTAGCACCGAAATACTGCCAAAAATGCTTCGGGAGGGCTTGCGGAGGGCTTCAGGAGGGTAAGTAACAACTTGGCTCAAAGTGCGCCTGTTGCCGAATCAGACATGCAAAAAAGTAAAAATGCCTCCGAAAACCGTTCCAGCCTTGGCCATTCTGCTCCCAGCTGTCCCAAATGTGCTAGGCTCCAGCCTCAGGCAGCCTGCAGACCTGTGGTCTAGACCAGTAGATCTACTGTACATACAGTACTGTATACGGTACTGTATACAGTACGTCCCGCTCACCTCGTAGTTTTGTGAGGCGCCCAGGTCGTACAGTGTATTGATGCTGCGGCACATGGATGCAGCCAGGGGCTGCAGGCTGCGCAGCTCACCCAGCTTCTCTAGGAAGGCACACACCTGCAGGCAGGCACCACCACAAGGCACACACTGCCACCATCAGCCTTGCGGCAGCAATTTTCACTTACAACAACCACCCGCCGCCCCGGACAAGATCAGCGGGGCCTGCGCAGGCAGCAGAACAACAGACGTGCACCCTTTCTTGAGACCCTGTGCACTCAATCATCCACCCACCCACCATACACACCAACCCACCCACCCATCTATCCAAGTCACCCCACCCTGGGTGCTCCCTCGCCGCCAGACAGTCCACCCACCTGGGCCGTGCCCCAGCCCTTGAGGTCATCTGCTGTTGCAGTGGCCGGTGGGTCTGCCCCTATGCCCATCACATCGGCTGTGTGCCAGGCTGAGGCCAGGTCGTATGCAGCAGTCGCCAGTGAGGTGTCGTAGCTGTTCTTGACTGGGGGCATGCCAGGGGCATGCAGCCATGTGTCCCAGTCAATGCCTGCGACTGCAGGGCAACATGAACACGGCAGCAGGTGGTGGGCAGTACGTGTCAGGGTTGACGGGCGTCAAGGTAAACACGCGCGGTCCGCACAACAGCCACTTCACGGAGCCATGTGAGGTCTCGCGCATGACGGCTGCAGGCCTGTCGCCTAGTCATCACCCAAGTATTGGCTCTGGCAGAATGCAAATGCACATGCGGTCCTGCGTCAGCTTGTGGTCATGCATCCATGCATCCCAATCCAGCGCCACATCGTCCAGAAATGCCTCTGCAGCAGCAAAACCACCTGTGCGCATGTTCTGCCCTCACATATGTGTACTCTTGTAACGCCAGTATTGCAGGTCACAAGTGACGCAACCCCTTGAACCCGAACCCCGAGCTGTTTTGAGCTGTGTCTTGGCTGCAGCACTCACTGGCTGGCGTGTCCTTGAAGAAGTCACAGAAGGCTGCCTTGAACTGCTGGCTGTCCACAACCTTGAAGGCAAAGGTGTGCAGGTAGTGGCGCATGAAGGGCTCAAAGGCCTCAGGCCCACCCACCAGCTCCTGCAGCAGCAGCAGCACACGTGCACAGACTACCTCAGGTCAGTACCCAGGTTACAGCTTGTACTGTGCTTGCTACAGGGGCAGTGATTTAGTCACTCTCATCAACAAGGCCTGTGCGCAGTGCTGTTGTGAGCGCACAGCCGCAAGCAATGTTTGTGTGCGCAGAGGCTGCTCTGCTGTAGAGCAGAAGCTCAGCCAGCAACCGGAGACCTGACTTCACACTGACCTGCAGGCATGACATACCCTGCCACTGACTGTGCTTTACTGCACAGTACAGCACATGTTTTTGATCTCAGGAGCTGTATGTGACCTTCAAAGGACCTGCAGGCAGCACCCTACTAGGCGACAGGCGGTCCAGGCAACCACGCTTCGACCTTCCACTGACCTGCAGGCAACACGCTCCGACCTTCCACTGACCTTCCACTCACCTGCAGGTAGTAGAGAAAGTAGAAGCCCTTCTCATAGGGCACCCTGCTGAAGGCGTCATCAGGGTCCTCACCAGCAGACAGGTCGGGCACCTGCAGGGATGGTGGTGAAGCACATGCCGCACACATGCGGATGGGTGCAGGAGGCGTTATGTCACAGGATGTGTGTCTGACACACCTGCAGGAATGGTGATGAGGCACATGTGGCAGACATGTGCGTGGGTGCCGGAGGCGTTATGTCACCTGGTGTGTGTCTGACACACCTGTGGTGATTATAATGCATACATACATAGACAGCGGCAGACATTCGTGTGGGTGCAGGAGATGTCGCATGGTGTGTGTCTGACACACCAATGCAGAAGACACACATGGACTGTAACCTCTGGCTGTCTGGTGGTCAACACCATGCAGTGGGGACAGAGGCAAGCAAGGCATGTGCCCTACAAAGTCAACCAGTGATGACCTGCACTCGTTCTTGGCCTTGCGACAGAGGGTACAGCTGCAGTCAGCTGGACTGTGAAACCGGCAAGTGTAAGACATCTTGGTGCTCTGCCGCTGCAGTGACACCCATAATCAGAGGCACACTGTGGCATAGCACAACTCCCCTTGTCCCGCAACAGCAGCTCACCAGCTTTGTGAAGTTGTGGTCGGCGCCAATCTGGTTGATCTCCTGCTCCAGCGTCAAGGCGCCTTGCTGTGCCTGGAACTGCAGTGTCGCCTCGCCCTGTGGCAGCAGTACAGGATGAGCCAAGCTGACTAAGTTACTAGAAGTCACTTCGAGTCGAGCATGCAGCATGAACACATACATGGTGCAGGAACCCCTGTGTGCCATACAACACTGGCTGGATGTCACCCGCCAGCATGGTACGACTATCATGGTTTAACTCGTCAGTTCACTGGCAGACTCTGCTGGCATGATGCCCTTCAACACCCCTCCCAGCAGCCAGACGTCACCCCACACTGCGGGTCTCAGCGCAAGCAGGGGGCACAACACTGGAGCAGACTGCACATGGGCCTTGTAACAACAACGTACCAGGGCACTTGTCCCCTGACCCCTCACACACCTGTCCCCTGACCCCACACCCCTGTCCCCCGTCCGCTGACCGGGTGACCCTCACACCCGGCCCTCACACCTGAAGGCGCCCCACAATCTTGCGCTCCAGGAAGACTGTCCAGCCCTCATTCAGCCAGAAGTGCTCCCAGCTGGCATTCGTGACCAGGTTGCCTGTGCATGCATGCACCAAACAACAGCACACACGCGAGCACACGGGTGTCACACGCACACTTGCCGTTTGCCACCCTTGACTTGGGTGTGGGTACAGTACCCAGCACCAGGCATTACACACAACCCCATTCCCATCAGCCCAATGCAGCCTGCACGGAGTGTGCCTGTACTGTCACCAACCTCCCACTAGGCTGCAGTAGTACTGAAGCACTACCTGGCCACACGAGAGCTGCACTGACATTGCGCAGACATGCAGAACCAGCTGTGCGTTGCAGCCCCTTCATTGCAGTTGCTGTTAATCCAGCCAGGCCATGCTGTTGCTCAGAAGCCAACTGTGCAAGACGGGTGCTGTTGCTGCAGCTGTGATATGTGTTTTTGATGCAGCGTGCCGGCGCTTGGAGCGCTGCTGTTGTGATGGGACTCGACGCAAAGCGCACGGCCCCACCTGTCCAGCTGTGTGCGATCTCATGTGCCACCACATTTGTCAAGCTCCTGTCCTTGGCCAGCAGCGTGGGCCTGAAAGCAAGCAAGCAAGCAACACAGCACAGCACAGCACAGCACAGGAAGCAAGGAGCCATCAGCAGCCTTGTAGCTGGCATGCCAAGCAGCTGCACTCCTAGAGCTCCACTGCAGCTGCCTGCTATGAAATATGTTCGCTCTGACTCTCACACGCCCTCAGGGCAAACAGCAATGCCAATGCCAGTGTGCTCTAGGCACCATGTGGCAGGCCCTGATGCGCACGCCATGATGGGTACCAACACTATCTGGCCCATACAGCTGTCACTGCTGGCAGTACTACTTAGCGGGCCAGGTGCTTACGTGACAAAGGTGAGGCAGGGGTTCTCCATGCCACCTGCAGGTCAACAGCACAGCAGTACAGCAGTACAGCAGCAGCCGCAAGCCCCGTGGTTTCTAGCAACAAGCTGAACACAACTCCTTGGCTCTCACTGTGTGTGTGTGCACACCAGATGGACAATTGCAGTGTTCAACAGTCAAGTTGAACCTTGCGATGCTACCCAGGTTTCGCAGTGTGTTGCAGGTGACCCATGCTGCACAAATAACAGCCTAACAAACAAACGCATGCACGTCTCGCTGTGTGCGCTGCAGCGCAGTAGCCCTCACCATATGGGAAGGACGGCGGCAGCAGCAGCAGGTCATACCTCCCCCACACATAGGGGCCAGCCAAGGCCTCCCCTGCAGCAGCAACAGGGTGCAGATATGACAGCATACCTTGGGATACATGCAACGTATTGTGACTCACAACGCTCATGCTGCATGTGATGCTCACACGTGTGACCCTCACCTCAATCAGACGGCCTTGGGGTGAGATGCCAACAGAGGCCTGCTCAGAGACAATGCCAAACATCGCTGCCACACATGGTGCACACAGGTGCAATTCATCGAATCACAGTGCCCATGCATGAGCAGTGAGTCAGTGTTGAGAGAGACAGTGGGCCATTGGCAGAAGTTGTGTCAAGAGAAGAGAACCACCCACACCCACACCCAC
>QAXK01010808.1:0-20449 GCA_004335735.1 Chlorella sp. KRBP | reverse complement strand
TTCTGCTGCTGCTGTCCTGCCCCCCACCTCCTGCCCACGCAGGTGTGTGGAGTACTTCAAGGTCAGCACAAACCACGGCCGCTTCCTGGAGATTGGCAACAAGGAGTCCACTGCCCCCCTGAAGACCAACAAGCCAGCTGCTGGGGCCTTCCTGGGTTTCTTCAAGGGCTTCACCGACGTGGTCAACAGTAATGCAGCAACAGGTGAGAGGCTTTGAATGTAGTTGAGTAGAGTTGTCAGGGTGTGAGGGTCACCGCTGGGATCAGCAGGGTGCTAGGGGTCTCAGCATCACTCCAAGCCTTCCATCTCAAGCTGGGTATCGATCACTGAGGAGAGTCCAGCAGGGTGAAGCATTCACTGCATATGCAGCACGCCAATGTCAGGCTGGATGTTGTGCCCTGCTGCCCTGCGCATGGCTGCACACAATGCCGCAACGGTACATCCATACAGGTGCTTTGACACATCACTGGTCCCACCACAGATACGCAGGCCTCATCCACGCTGTCTCAACCTCTGCCCACCTGACCTGCGCTGCTGCTCACTTCACTCCACCCACACACCCACGCACACACACTCACCCCTGCGCTGCTCACTCCACTCCACCCCCTGCACCTTGCCCTGCCACACACGACCGCAGGCTCCCTGCAGCAGCTGCAGCTCTTCTGGGTCTTGCGGGAGTGTGAGGAGCCAGCCAAGGGCAGCATTGTCACAGAGGCAGGTCCGGGCAGCGAGGACAGCTTTGACGCGTCCGGTAGCGGCCAGAAGCCGTCCTCTGTGAGCATGACAGAGGATGGCAGTGTCATCACCAACACCACGCCCCTGACCCAAGACGGGCAGGCCGCCAGCCCAGGTGACGCTGCCGCAGGGAAGGGCGCAAGTGGCACAGCGACCGTCATTGTCATCGACGAGCAGACTGGTGACGCCCTGGCTGTCGGGGTGCCACAGAAGGATGTGGACAGCGGCGCGCCTCTGGGCAACACAGCAGCAGGCAGCATCAAGTACAGCGGCAGCGGCAGCAGCGGTGCGGGCAACGGCACGGACGCGAAGCTGGGCTTCACAAACAGTGGCACTGCCATCAACATCCACGGCAACGAAAGTGATGCTGACGGGGGCATCAAGCTGCCCTTTGGCCTCGGCAAGAAATACAAGGCAAAGTCCAAGCTGCAGAAGCTCAAGGACAACCTACTGTGGGGCATTAACGGCACCGTGGGCGGCGCCAACTGCTCCCTGCAGGACCGGTGCCCCAGCGGATCCTGCCTCGTGCCCTCCTGCATGCTCAACGGCATGGGCAAGGAGGTCCTTACCATGATGTGCTACGGCACCAACATCATCCCAAACCCCATCCTGGACCACACTGTAGGCAACCCCTGCATGAACCTGGCCTGCCAGCTGCACTACCCCAACTGCACATCTGGGCCGCTGGGCCTGGGAGGGTCCTGCACAGGCAAGGTGGTGCGGATGGGCACCACAGCCAAGCTGCACCCCGGTGGCGCCATCTGGGAGGGCTTCCCCTGTATGGAGCACAAGGGCCCCCTGCTGGCGCTGCTGCCCAAGGCGCTGCACCAGCTCAACCACAGCGGGGACTACGACGGCAACGGCATGTACGTCAGCAAGGCGTGGAAGGTGTGTGACTGCATCAACGGGGCGGGCCTCAAGGCCGGTAGCCTGGCCATGCAGCTGCCGGACCACGTCCAGGAGAAGCTCAACATGACCGCGCAGATCATCAGCGCCTTTTTCGAGGCGAAGGTGGACAAGATGCGGCTCAGCCCCATTGTCGAGAAGATCACAGAGCTGGTGGATGGCGTCACAGAGGCCCTGTCGATGTTTGAGGCGAGCCTGTCGGTCCCAGTGCACGAAAGCAGCGCTCTGGGCCTCAGCAGCATGCTGCCCTCCCTGGAGGTCAGCATCACAGAGCTGCCGCTCATGCAGCAGGGCGTGATGGACATGGGCCTGCCTGAGGTGCTGGCACAGTGGGCAACCGCATTTGCTGCAAAGGCAAAGCTCACCAAGGCAGTCATCTCCCAGTCGAAGCTCAACGCCCTGCGCGCATTCGTCCCAGGCTTCGAGGTGCCGTCCATCCTGGTCGCCAACGTGTCCACACCACTGCTGAAGCCGACCGTGGACGCCAACCTGCCCATCTACACCATCCCCGATGAGTCGCTGTCGAGCGTGACGCTGCTGTTGCCGAACATTACCTCGCTGCCGCTTCTGTGTATCCCGAAGGCCATGGCCGCGAACAAGTTCTTCAACACCTCCGCCTTCAACAACCTGGACATCCACAACATAACGCTGCCCAGCCTGGAGGGCGTCGTGGAGCGACTGCTGTCTGTCTTCCCGCACCACGATTGGGCCGGCAGCATCGTGAGCGGCAGGTTTGCCGACGTCGCCAGCAAGTGGATGAGCGGTGTGCTGTTGGATGAGAAGATCCCTGTGGTCAACGTGACCAAGAAGCAGTGGAGCAGCCTCAGCAACATCCTGCCCAGCGTCAGCGGCTACCAGCCAACCTTGGTGCTGTGGAATGCCTCGAGCCTGCTGTTCACCAAGCCAAGGCAGTCGACCAAGCTGGCGACACTGGTCGTGCCCACGGAGCTCAACGCAAAGGTCTCCGGCATCGTTTCCGCGCTGGTGCCCGGCCTCCCCGCGGTGCTGATGCCTGCCGGGCTGAAGAACATCAGCAAGCCGATGCTCAGGATCAGCGCGGTGACCCCTGCCGACCTCAAGGCCACCATCAACTCGCTGGTCTCCAGCATCCACGGGCACCCCGCCTTCAACTTCAGCCTGCCCGCAGGCGGCATCCTGAACATCACGCTCCCGATGGCGAAGTTCGGACCGATGCCGGGCATGGACGCGGGCGGCATGTTCTCGGGCGGGTTCGGCAACGTGCTGGATGCATTTGCAGGGTTTGACGCCATGAAGAAGAACCTGACTGGCCTTGCAGGCATGAAGAACATCAGCGGTGACTTTGCCGACCAGGCCTTTATCAAGCTGATGGGCCACAACTTCACGGGCATAAAGTTCATCCCCGGGAACCTGACGGGCCTGGCCGACCATATTGCTGATAAGGGCGCCAAGAAGGAGGAGGGGCTGGCTGCGTTGAAGAGCCTGCTGGGCCCCAAGGTTGCTGTCATGAAAGCAGCAAAGAAGCAGAAGGCAAAGATCCTGAACATCACCCTGTCGCAGTAACGTTGACAGTTACTGATTTGCGGCTTTGCAGGGTCATGAACATGTGGCGTGCCAGCCGCAGCAGCGCTTATCGCTGACAGCACCTGGCGGGCTACTGGCATGAGAAGTTTCAAACGGGCGAATTGCCTGGTGGCAGCCATGACGGGTTGCTTCGGCCTGCAGCAGTGACAGAGCATGTGGTGGTGGGACTGGTGCAACCAGACTGCGTGCTTGCGCTGCTGCTTGGTTGGTTTGGTGGGTGAGGGGCCATAATGCATGTATGTTTCTGCCCACTGACTGGGTACCATGGACAGCACGGCAACAAGACAGCCCTCAATCGGCATTTGCTCGGCCTATGTTGACCATGGCCGCCCTACTAGGGATCTCGTAGTAAGTAGGTGGTTGCTGGCCGTCACATGCAATGTTTGACGCCGCATTCATCAGTTTGGAGCCACACCCGCCATGTCAGCAAGCACCATGACCTGCTCTGTTGTGTGACCGTGATGCTTGCAAGGTGTGACATCAGTGTGGGGATTGAGTGACCTTCTGGGACGTTGCCAAAAGCAGCAACTTGCTGCTGATGGCACCAACTGGAGGTGCAGTGGTATCAGGCAATGATTGCCCACTGGAGACAGTGCCTTTGACCCCAAAGCACGTGTACTGCAATGCTTGCAGGGTGCAATGATTGCATCCTGGGGTCAAACGTGGTGGTGAAGTGTGAAGCCTGGTTGGTTGGCCTGACGTGTTTGCTGGCAGACTGCATGTGTGTGCCTCAGCGACTGTGTGGACACAGATTGCCCACACACATAGGACAGACAGCAGCACGCGATGGTTCGGGGGATAGGTAGGACTTTGAAGAGATGCACACAGATGTGCTGTCTGGTTTGGGGTTGATAAGTGGACAACGGTGTGAACAGCACCACTACAACTAAGGTGCGATAGACAAGGCCAACAGCAGGAACTAGCGCAGTTGGCCATGATAGCAGTGTTCTTTTAGTCATGGATGGTGTAGAGTTCCTAAGATCCTCATGTCATGATGGTGGATACCACAACGACATGCTTGAGCTCCTCAAGCAAACACAGCAGCAGCTGCCGTTGCTGCTGCTGCTGCTGTGGTGTGTGTAGCTGGTTTGCTGACCTGACAAACCTATGGCCGGCAACCTGGGTGTCTGCCGTTCTGAAAAACAGGTTGCTGTCCTGCTGGACAGACAATGCATGCGCCTCTTTGTGGCTTTCAAAGACCTTTTAGTCATTGGGACCATCCTGGTAGCCTGTTAGCTGGCTGGACTGCTCAGAGTCTAGGCCCAGGGCCCTAGGCTGAACAGAGGTATAGCAGTGTTAGGGCCTGTTGGAGACAGTCGGTTGCAGCTTCTCCTGCCCTCACTTTTGTTAGGGTGTTGTCACGCCCACTCTGCTCACTGCAGTGTCAGGCTTGCAGTGCGAAAGGTCTGCAGTGCGTTGCGCACCATGTGCTGCAACCGTTGCAGACTGTAGAGTCCGACAGTGACAGTCCTGCTAGCAGCATGCCTCTGGCTTGCTCAGACAGCCGTGGCATGTCTTGACAGCTTGAGCATGTCGAGCTTACTGGATGGTTGAAAGGTCACAATAATAGGGGTCAAGCACGTGGCTCACTCGAAGTTGAGGTTGCCAACCGTGACGGCAGTGCCACATGCGGCATGTGAAGCAACCCACAGAGCACAGTGGATGATTTGGCTTCACCTCTTCCAGGGTCAACTTGCTGCCAGGGTCGGACCCACATGTGGCAAATGTGGTGGCAGCCAACCAGCAGCATCCGCATCGCATGTGCGTGCAGCATTGGTGCATCTGTGCATGCCAGATGACAGACAGGGTCTGACTGTCTGGGCTGCAAGTGACGTGCTTACCTCAGGTCTTTCACTCAGGATTTCAGTGACGTGTCAACAACCAGGCTGGCTTACTGTCCTGGCGCCGCACCATTTGATGTGGGGTGCAGCATTATCATGTTGCAGAGCAGTCCTGTTGCAACTGTGGCCATTGTCCAGCCCCCGGGTTTCAAAGTTGTGCTGTGCGTGGAAGCCGTGTCCAGACGTGTGCATAACGCAGTACCTATTGCGCTGACAGCCATGGCAGCCAAGGGGATCACCAGGCCTCTCATTGTCAAATCCAACACTGCTGCACTCAGTGCGGTATGCAAAGTTTGCAGGGCTGAATGCTGGCTCTGGCTGCGGACAGAACCTTATGTGGACATGAAGCGTTGTTACATCACCCTGTAATATGAGGCATGCACTAGCTTGTCTGAATTGGCTCTGAGTGCTGAGTGCTGTTGCCTTGAGTAAAACCCCACTGACAAGCCTACAAGGTTGCAGCAGCAGTTGAACTGCAGGCATCCACACTCACCAATGCCCGGCAGGTCGGACCAGTGACTAACTACTACACTCAGGTGCAGAGCACAGATCTGGCTTACTCAGTATGAGGCTCATGGTTGGAAAGTGGCATGGGGCACATAGACCTGCATGTTGTACGCCCGACTTTGATACAAGAATGACAAAACAACCGCTCAGCTGATGACTGCCACATCAACCTGCAGAAGACCATTCATCATCAGGTCACATGGAGCTCAGCAAGGGCGATCCTGAGCATATGTAGCTCGTACGCATCATAGTCACACAAGCTCTGCAGCATCATCCAAAAGCTTTGCAGCTTTATTCTCACAGAGACACTTGAATGATTACGCATTGCCAGCCACGGTGAGTCACTGGGGGCCTTGGCAACCTGCACCCTGGCAAGCTGCAGCGTGCTGGGGCTTGTCACAACCAAGACTCACTGAAAAGCTGACGGTGGCTTCATCATGGCGGCCAGGGTCAAGAAGGCGGTCAAACCACCGACCACAATCTTATTCTACTGAAAGACAGGAACACCTGCATGTTGGATGGATTGCCCATGTACTGAGTATTACTGGCAGGCACACACTGCACCGCACCTTGAAGCACATGCTGAATCGCCAGCGAACAGTGGCCCAGTGGAGGGCTGATAAGCCATCAATACTCATGCCCACACTTCAAGGCTGACATTGCCACCGTGGCAATCACTGCCCGAGCAACCATACAAGAAGTACTCGTGTGTTGGTGGCCCGTAGTGTCAGACATACACATTGTCGACTCCCCTGAGAGGCAGACATGCAACACACTGTGATGGCAATGGCTCAAGCGGCATATACGGGTAGCTGTTCCATCACGACTGCTGCAGCTGGCTTCATGCATGAGGCATGTTCTGCCCCAGCAGCTCCTGCAGCTCTGCCAGTACAAGGTCGCCCTTCTTGGCATCAGACTCCTGTGACAGCACAGCAGCCACCGCTGTGATCTTCTCTGCATCACCGGTAGCAGCTGCAGCCTGCCTGGCCCATGCTGCCATGCCAGTGAACCACTTCATGGCTTGTAGTGCACTTGTCACCTTGATCCACTTGCTCCTTGTCCCTCCTTTGTTGCTGAGAGCTGTCATCCGTGCTGCTGCATACTCCTCTGTCCAGCCATCTGGCCCAGGATACGGCATGGCTGCAGTGTGGCCATTCCTGTTGCACTCAGTGGTCCTGCGGCACACCTGCTGCTGCTGTATGGCTGCCAGCACATCTGTGCACTCGTTGCTGAAGTGGGCACAGAGCTGCTTCACCACCATGCTGCGGCTGAAGACCTGGGCTGGTTGTGTGCACCAGGGCCCCAGCACAAGCACACGCAGCAGGCCAGGCGTCAGTGCCCCTGTGCTGACCACGCCCACCTGCACATCCTTGGCCTGCTGGGGAGGCTTGTCCGCGTTGGTCTGCACAGGCAGGGGGCCACACGCAGCACCCAGGAGATGCAGCAGGGCCGGCACATCAGTGCGACGCAGTGTGCAGGCCACATTCAGCAGGCGTGCTGTGGGGCCACCTGAGCTGGCACTGCTGTTGTTGTGTGCTGCGCTGTGCTCTGCATCCTCCCCTGACAGCACCAGCTGCACCTCCTGGAGTGCAGCACATGCCCTGTCGGGATCTTTGGCATGCTGCCGGAGCACGTTGGCTGCTACCTGCAGCAGCTGCTGCTTGGCCTCCTGCAGTCGGGCCTGCTTGTAGCTCCACAGCTGTGGGGTGAATGCCTCCTGCAGCCGCCCAACTGCCATGGAGAGGCAGTTGGGGACATGCGCAGGCTCCCACTGCAGCTTCACAGGTGCTGCAGCCACAGGGACATCGCTGTCATCTGCAGGTGGCTGCTCCTCATGCTTGCAGGTGTAGCGGGCAGTGCGGAACCTGAGCAGCAGGGCCTCAAGGGCTGCTTGCTTCCACTGCGGCCAGCAGCTGCCCAGTGCTGCTGCAGGATCCGGCAGGACAGACTCGACCGCATAGCAGCCCTCTGTTGGGAGACTGGCCTTGACAGCTGCCTGTGTTGCTGTGCTAGATGCATCTGAGGGTGACTGCAGGAGTGCCAGCAGACGGCCAGCGCACAGCACAAACTGCCCCAGCACAGGGTGGGCTGGTGTGCCGGCATGGAGCCCCAGCAGGTTCTGCAGGACAGTCTCATGCCACTCAGGCCTGATGCCTGCTGGGAGTGGGCCGTCAGTAGCCAACGTGCTGGCGTCTGTGGTCTCCAGGGGACTCAGCTGCTGCAAGGGGTCAAACACTGGCTCACCAGCCTCTGTGGCCTTCCTCCTCTTGGCATCTGGCTGTGCACCATCGCTGCCATGCGTGCTGCTGAAGATGGCGGCAACTGGCATGTAGCTCATCACAGACTCGTAGTACCTGCTGTTGTTCTCTGGAGTGAGCTTGCTGTAGAAGCGCTGCGCCAAGCTGCCTAGCCACTCCTGCAGCACCAGGCGCAGCGCAGCGTGCAGCTTGTCACCGCTGCCTGCATCCCCGGCTGCTGCTGCTGCTGCTGCTGTATCAGGGCCCTTGTCAGCTGTTGGGCGCCTGTACAACCGCAGCAGAGCCAGCAACAGCCTGCTGATGTTGTCCTCGGGATTAGCCTGTCCCGACAGCAGCTGGGTAGTCACACTCTTGGCTGCGTTGGTGTGCCGTATGCAGAGTGCATGTGCGAGCTGCTGCACCTGCGACCACTGGAAGTCTGTGAGGGGTGTTGGCTGGGACAGCAGCTTGGTCAGGCATGCAGCGGTGATGCCGGCGTGCAGGTTGGGCAGGAAGCCCTGCTTGCCGCCCATTGCAATCGAGGTGATGTAGTCAAGGGCCTACAGGTCAAGTAAAGGAAGGGAGGATGAAGGGCAAGCAGGCAGACATCAGAGACTCTGCAAACAACGGCAAATACGGGCAAAAAATCTAACCAATCCCCCAGCAGCACCCCCAACGTTTCATCACGGATGTGGACTGACTTGTCACACTGCTATGTCACGGCGGCAACTGTGGCAACTCTAAGCGGCCTGCAACCCTTGTGCAGCAGTTTGGCTGACAGAACAGGATAGCACACCATACCATACCTGTGTGCCGCTTGCAATCTTGAAAACCATGGATGCCAGCTTGTCAGCAGGGTCTGGCATCACAAGGAATGCATTGTAGTCCTTCTTGTCTGTCAGTCCCTTGGCGGCGTGCTGGTCTTGGATGAGCTGCAGGAACTCTGCAGCACTGATGGTGTCCACGCCCATGCGGATCAGCACGGCAGCCCTGCAGCAGTGACGGCACAACAGGAGGTCAGCCAAGCCCCACCACGTACTGGACTCTTTGAAGTACTGCCTGCGGCTGGAGAGTTCTATAATGCACACATGTACTACATACCGGGCCCGTGCAGTATACTTGCTGCAAAGCGTGCCACAAGAAGGTTGACTGTGTGACAGCAAATACCGAAAGTGGACCCCATGGCATATGCAGGCTGTGGCACACATGTCCGGCCGGCGGCCGCGGTACAGTGCAAAGATTTCACTGAGAGGCTCTAGAGGCTCGTTTGTGGAATCACACAACTCACCATGCGTCCATGAAGTCTGGCAGCCCATAGGCATCCAGTGGCAGCTGCACATGTATGGGGCAGCCCAGCAGCAGCTTCATGACGGAGTGCAGCCAGTCCTCCCACACGGCATCGTCCTGCAGGGCCAGCACACCAACTTGCTTGGAGGGCATTGGCGGCAATGGTCTGGCAGTCTCAGCGCAAGCAGCCATAGTGGATGGACTTGTCGCGACACATTTGGCAACACTGAAGTGTGCGGCAGTAAGCCGACAAGCAGCCATAATGGGCCTCGCCGTCCTCCCTGCCGGTCTGCGTCATGCAGGAGATTGTTGCTTGCATGGTCTGTGCTGACAGCCAATCTGTGAGGTACACGGTGCGTCGTGATAAGGTAGGACCCACACATGGCAGCCTGTAGCGTTGCTTTAGTCTGCTGCATTCAGGATCAAAATTATGCACGGGCCATGATCAGTGCGATTATTACAACAGCCTACAATAGCTGCAAGCCTCAGCTGAGGCACAGCCAGCGGGTGATGACCCAGAAAAGCTCACTCACCTCCAGCGCCTCCCCAACACTTGCCAGAGAGATAGCACTAACAGCCCCAGTTGTTGTGTCTGCACCACCATCTGATGTAGCCCAGGCTCCTGCCTCCTCGCCCATCCGCCTCAGGTCCCAGTCCGTGATGCTGAAGTGGCCCCTGTTGGCAGCAGGCAGCGCTGCCAGCACAACCTCGTGCAGGTGCAGCAGCCTGCTCAGCTCCTCAGCCTTGCTCTGGGCCAGCTCTGCCTGTGCTGTGGGGTCTGCGGGTGGGGACTTGGCACAGAGGGAGATGTAGCGAGCAGCACGCCACACAAACTGCAGCTGCTCTGCTGGTGCTGACATGCCGATTGCACGCTTGGTCCACTTTTTGCCGCACACTGCACATGGCACATGCAAAGGTGTGCACACAAACAAGAGCGCAATGTATCCAGCACACAGGAGGTTGGCAACGTTCAAGGCTTTTGGTGAGAGGGACTGTCATGCAGCATGCATGCATTCAATGCTGAGTCAGCGAGACATCACATCTCAGCCGTTGTCTAACAAAACGATATCTGGCAATGCCTTTGTGGTCAAATTGACTCAACTCGGAGTTCAGAGGGATCACTCAAGCACCTGGTGCAGCTTGAAGGGCAGGCTGGATAGCCATTTCCTCACCTGCCACCATCCTGTCCATGGCAATGGAGAACAGCTCTTCAGTGTCGCCGTAGTTCACCACACCAGCAGGCTCCTGCTCACTGCTGCGACCAGGGTGCACACCAGACAGGTCGATCAGCTTGAACCCCTGCAGGGCCCCACCCTCATGGTGCTCGTCCATTCTCTCCCCTGCATCACCTTGCTGGTGCTGCTGCAATAGGGTCAGGACTGGACCATGTTGCAGTCGGGCCATGAGAGCCCTCACGACGCTGAGCAGGCCGGCTGCCATATTGGTGGAGTTGCGGCTCAGTGGTTGCATCAGCATACCGCCTGTCTGCTGTGCTAGGCTGGCATACAGCAGCTGCACCTGACAAGGCCGCTGTGCTGTCAGCCCATGGGTGTTGTAGATGACGCAATTGAGCATCAGGTTGCTGCCGAAGTGGGCCAGGGCAGTGTGCTGGAAGCATTTGAAGAAGTCATGGGCGTCTGAGGAACTGAGGTCGGGGTAGTTGGCCGAAAGGTAGCGCAGCTCGTGCTGAGCAGTGTTGAGGAAGGCGGGGGGGTCAGAGCCGGTGCTGGCTGCTGAAGTCAGGCCAGTGTGGGGCAGTGCATCTGTGATGAGGAAGGCGATTGTGGGGATGGACGCATCCAGCTGTGTAGTTCGGGCCAGGGCAGCCTGCGAGAAGAGCAGGAGCGGGCCGGGCAACTTGCATGCCATGCATGGCATGTGGCAGCGCATGCTGTGCTGAGGATAGGCACATGCTGCGCTTGAAGTTTTTGTACGTACATGCTGGGTCAAGCTGGATCAAGCATACATGCTGGGTCAAATTGACAACTGTGGCACATGCTGTGCTGTGCACGGCGTGGAATGGCACATGCTGTTGTGGAGTTGAACGCATGATGATGTGCTGGAGATGGGCATATGCATGTGCTGAGGTTTAGTAACAAGCTGTGCTAAGTGTCATGTGCGAAGTACTGTGCAGGTTGGCATAACTGTCACTGGTTGTAAACTGTGCTGAGCGTGCTGCGCAGCTGATGTCATCTGAACAGCGGACTGCCAAACTGCCAAACTCACCTTGTGATTCTCTGGGCCGTCATCTCCATCTGCGTAGATGTTTGATTCCTCTGGTGGTGTGGCAAGCTTGATGGTGGTCATGTACGCTTGAGTAGCTTGAGCTGAGCTAGACTCAAAGCAGCTTGTGAAGCAGCCATGCCGGGCTGATTCTGTGAAGGTGATGACCGCAAAGCTCAGCTGCCCATCCTCATAATCATCCGTGTTGCAAATCAACTTAAAGGTGTCTTTGATGGCCAACTTGCATGCTTCAAGATCTGACGCCATTGAGTTCGTGATGTCCAGGATGAACAGCAGGCGAACTGCAGGTGTTGGAGCTCCTGTCTCCCTCATGTCTGCATCCGAAACGTCAGCCATGTTTGAGTGTGCCTTGATGATGCGAATCAGGTAGGTTTCGGGCGTCTCTAGACTGGCCTGGCCCCGGGCTGTCAAGACATTGGAAGATCCACTGTTGTCAGTTCGTCGAGGGCGAAAGCAAACTCGAAACAGTCTTCTGAAAGCTTTGCTTCGGGTCTAAGTAAAGCGTGTCAGAGTTCGGGGCCGCATGGTGGTTCAGTGACATGACAAGCCTGCCGTTCCCACCTGTCAGGTCTTAGTGCCAGGGTCCCAACGCAGTGCAGTGCACTGCAATTTGCTGCAATTGAGCTTGACCGATCTAAGTGGGGCAAATCATACTGTACGACAGGTTGCATAAACAGTATGAGCAACGGGCTTACTCCCAGGCCGTTGGCGGGTGTGGGGGCTGGGCCCCTGAGGGGGATGCCATTCCCCGTGCCAGCAAGGCCCACAAGCTGCATGAAGGCTTGGAAAGGGTTCGTTGCCAACCGGGTAGGTTTTGGCCAAGTATGCATGCATCCAGGATGTGCTGAGTCTCAATACAGCATGCAGGCACTGCAAGACGAACCAAGCAGGTCAGCAACAACAGCCAGCAGGTGCTGCAATGCAGTGCAGGACGAGCCAAGCTGGGCCACAACAGCATGGATATGTTGCAGGCCAGCCCAACATGGGTCATCAAAGCATTTGCAAACACTGCAGAATGGATTGGATTGGGCCAGCACAGCATGCACATGTGGCAGGATGGGCTGACCTGCGTCAGCACAGCCTACCGTAGGCTGGCAGAAAACAAGTCAGTGGCAGGTGCTGCAGGACAGGTCCACCTGAGTCGGTGCAGCATGCAGGTGCTGCAATCAGTTCACTGGCAGTGATTGTGCAGGACCTGCAACAGGCGCAGCACAGCATGCATGTATTGCAGGACTGGGCTGACGGGTCAGCAACAACCGGCTGCAAGCTACTATGAAGCTTAGCTGTTGCCGTCCATCAAGCCCAGAAGCTAAATTGATTTGCTGCAGGGGCGTGACAGGGAGGGGGATGCTGATATCTGCAGCTGCTATGGACAGGGGTAGTTTTGGTTTGCATGCACACATCTGTATCAGCGACAGCTTCCCAGTGCCAACAGCTTCATGCCTGCTGTTTGTGGCGACAGTGACCACAACCTGAAAAAGCAACAGCATGCACATGACCGAGTCACCCTGCCAAGGCTGACAGCCATCTCTTGTAGCGCCCAACTACTGTTTCAGTGGTCCCTGCTTGTCATGTTAAGTGATTGCTACAAGACATCCAACAAGACACACTCTGGAATCACACGAGCAGCCTGCAAGACACCAAGTCAGTGCTGCCACACACCAGAAACATGACTTGCACTTTCGTACAACCCACTTGACGCACTGAACGTGCTCAGTGACGCATGCATCAGCCAGAGCTACAAACAGGCCCAGCAGAGACCAACACAGGCAGCGGCACTGCTACCATGGCATCGCACATGCTAGTGAAGCAATGGCGCAACCACAGACAATATGATATTGATGATATGATATGATATGTTTGCATTGTGACATTTCCATCACAATGCAAACCCTGCCTCCACATCCTGCTGCTGCAAGCCTTGTTCAGGCCCAAGTGACATCTGCTGCCTGTGTGCAACATCTGATGCAGTAAAGCACGTGAACGCCTGCTTATGCTTCCTGCAAAACCCTAGACAGCGTGTGTGCACAACTGCCTGAGCCTGGACCAATTTGGACATGCAAGGCGCTGTCGCTCACAAACACAAAACTACCTCACAAACACAGCCCAATCATTTTTGCTGCTGCGAACAACAGCACAGCACGGCAATTGAGCTCCCGTGCTCAGGCACATGTTGAACGCTGCTCAAGACTCACTGCCAGTCGCGACTGCCGCTGCAGCTGCAAAGGCGGCGGCAGCAGCGGCGCCCACAGTGCTCCCTGCTGTTGCCGTGCTGGCGACCATCTCACTCAACCCGTCAAGTGTGATGCCTCCGTCTGGCCCCGTTGCTGCTGCCGCTGCATCAATCGACGACCGGCCAAACACCCCCACCCCAGCTGCTGCTCCTCGCAGCCGCATAGCCGCTGCTGTCGCCGCTGCTGCAACCCCTGCTGCCTTGCCAGCGCCTGCAAACGCAGGGTGCTCATTTTCGTGCAGGATCTCCTGCACGAGCCACGCCCCCATAAGCCCCAGGAAACACGAGGTCTGGAAACAGAATGACATGACGGCGCCTGCTTTGCTCCGCAGTGCTGTTGACCCAACCCGCTCCAAACCACCACTGTCCCGCCTTGTACTGCCTCCATGGTCCTTTCCGCTCGCCAGCCTGGCCCTCGTGCTTGAACCCCAAAACCAGAACCACCTGCCAAACCCTGAACCCCGCTTTTGCCCATGGTGCAGGCCAGACTTCACGCCAAGCTGTGCATCGCTGGTGAGCTCCAGAGTTGCCAGGCGCGGTGCCAGCAGGTATGCACTGGTGTTGATGTACCCCGACAGCCACCAGTTGATGGTCACGAGTGCCGCAAGGCACAGGTCCCCTCCCACCAAGCTTGGCTGCAGGATACCTGGCACCAGCACCACCAGCAGCTTGGTTTTTAGGAAGGCTGCTGACAGGAGTGCCTTGCTGCTGCGTAGCTGCCAGGAGGGCGGGACCATGCGGCCCAGTATGTCGCCCAGCAGGCGAGCATAGAACAGGATCTGCAGCAGCAGCAACAGCAGCAGCATGTATTTGAGCACGAGTCTGCTGGCAACACCAACCCTATGCGCTACAAATAGAGAAACTGTCTGCCTCCACACGACCCGCTAGTTGTTGTCAGTGCCACATGAGCTCTCCTGTAGCCGAACCTGTGAGTAGTTGCCCTGATCAGCCACCAACACCATCACCCCAGTATGTACTCCCTGCGCACCTGCGGAAGTCGATCCCCCAGGCGTCCATTTGTGCCCACACAAGTGAACAGCGGGAACACCAGCATGCTGCTGCCCACAGACATCAGCAGCGCAAGCCACGCGGGCCAGATGCGCCATGCCAGCTGCAGCAGCAACAGCAGCGGCTGCAGGCGCCCCATCAGCCACCCTGGCTTACTGCTGCTGCTGCCACTATGATGTTTCCTGGAGTGATGGTGCCACCGGGGGTCCCGGAAGCTGCTGGATGGGACCTGGCCCACTGGGCCGGGCTGGCTCATTGGACCGCTGCTGCTGGTGTCGTCATCGCTGCTGACTGTGACATGCACACTGAGTCCCGCTGCACTGCTGCTGCTGCTGCAGGCGCTGCTGCTGCTGCAGTAGCTGCTGGATTCCCAGTGTGTTGCACCGCTGCTTGGTGCCGCCCCATACCCACTAAACCCTGAGTGCTGAACAGGCTGGTGGCTAACATGCCTGAACCCTACACCCCCTCCCACATGCCCCGTACCCCAGCTGCCTGAACGTGGCGGCAGAAGTAGTTGGCGGCTGCTGCCATTGCTGCCACTGCTGCCTGGGCCTGAGCGCCCAAACATGCCACCGCCGGTCGGCTGCACAAGGCCAATGACATGGTGCTGCTGCTGCCTGCCCGCTGATTCCAACCGCCTCCAATTTCGGCGCAGCAGCATGATCGCAGCCAGCAGCCCAATCAAGGTCTGTGCTGCCGCCACCTGAAACAGACGGTGCAGTGCTGCTGGGCTGTAGTTTGCTTCATTGCGTTTGAGCAGCAAGTCTGCCAGCAGGACCACCACACCACAGCTGACAAACCCTGTGCACAGCACAGCACAGAACAGCTCGTAAATCTACAGGGGTGTAGCCAGGAAGCAGCACACATGGAGTTTAGGTGTGCGGCGATCAAGCTGCAGCAGACACGTTGCATGTTGTGCTGATGCTCGTACAATGCTTGATACAGCAGTGAGGAGCTCCTTCTGTGACAGTAAAGCAGCCTTGCCTGCAGTACCACCAAGTGCGATGATGAACATGACAGTTAGTTGAGGGCTCAGTGAGGACTCAGTGAGTGAGGGGTTGCGCCCACACACAACCCTGTGTGTTGACACACGCACCTGTGTTGAGGGCGACGGTGCTGCGCTGTGTAAACCGCGGCACCAGCTGGTGTGAGGTGCCAAAGGCGATGCTGTACGTCACACCAACTGCTGCTGTGAGCGCCAGGAGGGAGCCCAGGGTGCTGCTGGCGGCTGGGAAGGCCAGGCAGAGTGCGATAAGGCCACCAAGGCCGACTGTGAACCTGCACAGGATCAATCAGCAGACACCATCCAGGCACATGGAGCTTAGTAATGTTTCAGGTTGCCTTGTCAAGATTGCAATGGACTCAGAAGCATGTGTGCTGCAAGGTTTCTATGGCAGTGTGAGCATCTGATTGAGCTGTGGGCAATTTGGGGTGAGGGGCAGTGCACCACTTGCTCAACCTATGCCTGCTGCAGTCAACCCAGCGCATGCCTTGTAGTCTGCGTACCTGGCCAGTGCTGCTTTGGGCACACCCAACCTGCGCTCCAGCACATCCTGCAGGCTGCTATGCAGTAGCAGCGCTGGCATGCTGGGCAGGAAATAGGCCAGGTTGAGCCACAGCAGGACCTTGGGCTGCTGGAACTGCTGGTTGAACTGATGTAGCAGGGAGGATATGGCCGTCCATGGGACCTTGTAGCCGACCTGGAGTGTTCATTGGTGCAGGACAAAGGGCGGGAAACGTAGCACAGTGGGTTCCTGCACTAAGTGTTCTGGACCTGGGGAGGGTTGGTGCCCTGCTCTGACTGTGCATGTTGGAAACGAAACCACAGCACAGGCTGGTCAAACCATGGGACCTTGTTGCGTTGCATGTGTTGAGTGATGAGTGTCACATCCTGTCAAACTTTCAGCAGACGATGTCGTGCTGGTTGCATGGCTGTCTGGAACTGTCCTGCGTCCTACTGCAGTAGCACTGAGCTCAGTGCTGGTGAGTGATAGTAGCCCCACAGCCTGTTGCCCTTGGCAACGTCTGAGCTTCGCCAACCCAACACCTGGCATATGCACAACGCACTGCAGCATCTCCAGTACTCACTGCGATGATAAAGAAGTAGAAAGGGTCCCAGTCAACTCCTGCTTTGCTGCTGAGGCCCCTTGGGCCGTGAGCGGCCGTCCGCATCGCTACTGGAGCCTTGTAGTTATCTATAAATACATATGGGACGTTTCAGAATCCAAAGGCACTGCTGGTGGGCTTGTTGTCGGTTTCGGTTGGCCCGAGTGTGACTCAGCGAGACATTGGGATGTGCAGCGCGTATGAGCAGCGCAATCAAACGATTCAACGTTACAACATTGCAAGCATATCACAGGCACCTGCCAGAGGGCTCCCATGCCAAGACATCGGGGTTCTTGGGCCTGTCAACGTGACCAGCCTATCAAGTTGCCAGCTAAAGTACACACACTCCTGCTTCAAACACAAGAGTACTGGTAATCGCAGCATCAATCACCCCTATGCCCCAGAGTGTCCTGCTGCGTCGCACCATGCTGCAGCAGAGGGTGGGGTCAAATGCTGCTGCTAGTTGCAGCAGGCCCCCAGCTGCCTTCTGCCACACCGGAAGACAGCGGCGATTAGCAGTTAGCGCAAGGTTTGCACCACCAAAAGTAGTGGTGAGTGAACCACGCAGCAGATCGCACCGCACAACAAGGGTCAGCTTTGGCTGCAGCAGCAGTTCTTCAGAGCATGTGCCATGCATTCGTCCTTGTCACTCCTGCACCTCCTGCTTGGGTGTGAGCCTCCATATGTGAAGGTTCAGCACAGCAACATCATGGTACACCTTCACAGGTAGCAGCGTGCATCTAGGCGTCCTTGTAGACAAGGGCACTCATGTGCCGATTAGTGCCTTGCCCCCTGCGGGCCTGGCACACAGCTCTGGCCTCTTCTGCTATTGTGTCATGATTGTGACGGTGCTCATGTGATTTTCTTGTTCATGCTGCCCCTGCTGCCCCTGCTGCCCCTGCTGCCCCTGCTGCCCCTGCTGCCCCTGCACTTGCTGTTGTCGTATGCAGTACATTCCTGACTTCCTAGACAAAGAAGACTTTGCAGCCGTGCTGGAATCAGCAAAGCAGCTCAGTCCGCAGCTGCGCAAGGAGCTGAACTGCATAGCAGCGAACAGAATGGGCTGTTACGTGCCTGACGATGACGTCATAGTAGCCGTGTTCAGCAGCAGTGCCGTCGCCCAGGTGCTGCAACAGGTGAGCATCCATGTGTGACAAACTCATGTGGTGACATGTGTGGTCTGTGTCTGAGGCATGCCTATGTGCAGGGTGTGTCTGGGGCCCAGACATGCTGCTGGGGCCCAGCCTTCATCCGCCTATTGAGAAAGCCAAGAGCCTCTGCCTCGCACTCCCAGCTTTGCCCTTTCCCGCCTCCTTGCCTCCCGCCCTGCAGCGCCTGAAGACGGCCTTCCCCATCTTCCTGTCAGACTTCCCCATAGAGCTGCGCAAGTACCCCAGGGGCGCCAACATGCCCTGGCACCTAGACGAGCAGATGTATGCAATGCCCCAGTGGGAGTTGATATACACCATAGACAACAACTCGGACAGCAGGTGCGGCTGCTGCGCTGTTGACTCTGATGTGTTGAGGGTGGGAGTGGCCAAAGCAACGGGGCTTCTGGAACGGTGCTGTCTTGTCAATGTGGTGCATGGAATGGGCTTGAGCTCTGCGACAGGACGAAGGTTGTCCAATTTGTGCAGCTTCATAGTTGCATGTCATGCTGTGCCTCCCATCCACACGCCTAGGGGCTCTGGTCTTGCACGGAAGGGACCACACGAGCCTGACTTCTGTCTGCTGTTTGTGCACAGGACCATGTGGCGTGACAACAAGGGGCAGCTACACGAATGCTGGACGGAACCCAACTCCATGCTTGCAGTAGAGGTGAGCACCCAGAACACCCTGAGCTTGTGATGAGGCTCTGCATTATCATGCTGTGGGTGCTTGTTGACACATGCGGAGCTAGCTGCTTACAGTGTCTGCTCGCAACAACCGAGGCATGACTGCATGTTGGTGCGTGATGACAATTATGCATGGACATGCTTTGCACAACTGTCCAATGTTCCTGCACCTGCTGTTACGGCTGTTGTTGTACGCTATGTTGCTGCCGGCACCCCATGTTGCTGCGCTTTGCCGATGCTGCCTGTCTGCTGCTGTTGCCTTGGTGTGCTGCCTTCCCCCACGTGAGTGCAGGCGGAGGGCTGGGAGCACCGGGTGTCCCCTGTGAAGCGTGGCAGCAGGCTGATACTCAAGATGGCCTTCACAAGCACACGCATCAAGCTGCCGGCTTTCGATGCCAACCTGCATCGAGAGGCATATGCAGCCTACTAGTGCCTGCAGGGCTCAGCAGTACAGGGCTGTCGTCTGTGTGCTGATGCTCTGCTTGCCAGTGGCCCATTGCCCACTGGCCGTGGGTCAGCGGCTGTACATCATATGGATATGATGTGTTGCAGCCTGGTGGCTTCAGTTGTCCAGGGATGTCCCATCCTGGTCCTGGGGCATGTGCTTTTGGAGTGCATGCTGTTCTGGTTGGCAGACTGTGTAGCATAAGCGACGGTGTGATAAGAGGTGTTGTCAGCAATGTGATTGTCCATATTGGTATCTATTGGCAATGCCAGCCGTTTGTGAGGGCCCCTGTGAACACGGTGCTTGTGTGTTGTGGGCTGGTGGCTGTGTGAGCTCTTTTCAGGGTCACATGTAAACGAGCCAGGCTTGGTGCATGTTGACAGGGAGCGGGCTGTGCGGTAATCATAGGTGAACTTTAGCGCCAAAATTTTACAGAAAACTCGTAGTGCTTTATATATGAACAGCTTGGCCTGCTGGTCTGTACACTGGCCCGCGTCACATGCATGTTCTGGCCCATGAGCATGTTCATGGTCAAGGACCAGGGCTGGCAATAGAGAGGCAGGCCCCTATCGCAGAAAAGCTTCCTTCAAGGCACCTTGATAGTGCTAGCGTGGCAATCGCGTGTTACCACGGTGTCGGGATGCAGCAGCAGATCGCCGCAGCCCAGCTGCCCAGCTCAGCACAGCATTCGCGTCTGCTGTACCAAAGACGCACCCTGTGTGCGGTTAGTAGGCATCAGATTCTTCCTCTGCAGTGGCGGTCAAGGCTTCCGCTACCATGCACTGCAACTCTGCAACAGCAAGCCAGAACAGCAGCAGCAGCAGCTGCAGGGGCAGCAGAGGCTCCAGGCGCCACCTTGCAACAGCAGGAGCTACCGGATGGCGTTGACCCCGATGCAGTGCTTGCAAACCTTTCTCGATGCACAAACTACACGCAGCTGGCAGCATTGGTGCAGAGCCAGCAGGAAGTGTTCCTGCAGACACCCCTGTGCGTGTATGCTCTGCTGCATGCTGTCCAACTGCGAGACACGCTGTCATTCGAGAAGATCGGGCAAGGCAGCCTCGCGAGTGAAGAGGCAGTCCTGCAGCAGTTCGAGCTGGTGAGCATGCTCCTGCAGCGGCAGTGTGGTACCAAACACCAGACATGCCACACCATCACCAGGGCTGTTTATGCATCCTGTCGCAGCAATCATATGCTGCAGCAACCACAGCACTCAGTGCATCTGAGCCGGATCATGCGGACTCGACATAAGGCTTGATATGAAGCACACGTGAGTGTGGCTGTGTGCATCCATGCAGGTGGACGACCTGCTTGACCAGCTGTGTGCAGCAGCAGTGCCACATGCTCCAGCCCTACCCCTCCTCAGCCAAGCAACCCTCTCCCTGGCCCTCGCACAACTCGAGTTCTATGACTCAGCATTAGTCACTACCCTTGCAGATGCCATGAAAGAAGCATTGGCCCAACCGCCATCTGCCGCTGACGGCATCAGCAGCACCACCAGC
>QAXK01010796.1:0-17020 GCA_004335735.1 Chlorella sp. KRBP | reverse complement strand
CCTCTCTCTCACACCCCCAACAGGGCATGGGCCACAGGGATGCTGGGGTGGCCAGCGGTGTCCCGCAGGTGCCTGGGGTGACTGTGGGCCCCGGTGCCATCAACGTCAGCAGCACCTCCACCGCCAGCGTCGCAGCAGCAGCAGTGGACAGCCTGTTTGTCGGGCAGATGCAGCCCCCGGGCACCGAGCACATGCAGCAGCAGCAGCAGGGCGCGATCTAGGGTGTTGCGGCTGTTGCCTGTCGTCCCACAGCATCCTCAGGGCGAGGCATCACAGCTGTGGGTGTTGCATGCGGCTGTTGGTAAAAGACAGGTCTGTCGTGCTCAACTACGGCACACAGGGTCACGCTGCTGGCAACATACAGCAGCATCTGTCTATGCAGCAGCCAGCAGGCATGTGTGCAGGTGCAGCACAGCAGTTGCAAGCAGCACGGGTGCTGCTGCTCGGGGTGCAAAGCGCAGGGGTCTGCTGCTGGGTCTTCCATTCGCTCGTGTGGCCGCACACAAATCAACAGGAGGGAAGTTGGCGTGTTGTGGCATGTTGTGTGTCAAGACAGGAGTTGGACAGCAGGGTGTGTTGACACAGGAAGTACAAGCAGAGGTTGCCAAGGGATCAGCAGCAAACAACAGCAGCCGTGTGTGTGTATGTGTGGTGTATGCGGGGTTGCCTGTAAGGGCCCTATCATCAGCTGTGTTGGTCGTCTGCTGTGCAACACAGGGTTGGCTCTGTTCATCACCATATTGGGCGGGGAAAGAATGCATGCATGTGGTGCGGCCATGGACCGCCATGTAGAGGGCAGGGGGTGGAGTAAGGCGGTTGCTGGTGGTTTGGGAGTGGTATCACCAGGCGCAACCTGCCTGGCTGGCAGGTTGGAGCCTTTTCAATGGTGGGCTGGCTTCGCCCCGGTGTTTGCCTCATGGTGTATGTGCCACAATGGTCTAGACATGTGCGTGCCAAGCCTCAGAGGGGGTCCTGCACTCGAGCGAACCAGTACACACGTGGATGGTTGCGGCTTGTGGGGTCAGGGTTGGATCATTCATCCAAAGTTGTGGTGGGGGACGTCGGCATGGGGCGCAGGTGCCCTGTGAATGCCAGTGTGGCACAGCTGGGGCTTTGGGGCTCAGGGTGCAGGGTGAAGGCAAAACCCTAAACTCTCTGAACCCACAACCCCAGACGGGCACCTGAGGTCAACAGCACACACCAAGCAAGGCTGTGGGCAGGGTTGACTTGAGCTTTGTGGTTGTCGGGGTTTTGTTCAAACTGTGGCCCTCTCCACAGGGGCTCCTCCACTTCCTGGGTTTTGAGGGATTTGTTCAGGAGTGATAGAAGGCAGTGCATTCTGCATTTCAAAGCATTTCTGCAGCAGCCCTCTGCCAGCTGGCGCGTACTGCTGCCAGTACAGCAGCTGCGCAGCAATGGCGTACAGGCGTCGTGTGCTGCTGTGTCGTGTGTGCTGCTGTGTCGTGTGTGCTGCATCGACGCATGCCTTGCAGCAGGACAGGACTGCGGCATGCCAGCAGCCTCTTGGTGGCAGCCTGGTTGCACTGATGCCAGTCGTGGCATATGTTGTGTGATTGCTGGAAGGAGGGTGCCTGTTGTACTGCAGTACTGCTGTACACCTGCGTGTGGAGGTGGCCTGGCCGATTATCAGGGATGTGTGGTTGACACAGCAAGGTTGACACAGCGTCATGCAGGGCATATGTGTGATGTAGGAAGGACCAAGGTGCCACATTATGAGGGGCCGATCTTCCAGCTCTCGACTTCGCAACACAGTTGTGCTTTGACTTGCCAAGTTATGGATGCTGCACCACGTTGCACCGTTTGCTGGATTGACAGGGTGCCGGGTGCATATGCTGTGTTCACTGTGGTGCGCCTCGCTGACTGAGCAGTGGATGGCTGCTGACTGCATGCCCGTTCAAGCACTGCTGGCAGCAGCTGTTGTGAAGCTGCTTGGGGGTCGCCCTCTGTACCAAGTGACAGTGTTTCTGCTCTCATGCTCCAGCCACGCCTTTGCATGTTGGCTGTCGTATACTTGTGTTGCTGAACTCATTTGTGCCGACCTCTGGTGTGTGATCTGTATATGGGCATTGCTTCGGTGTTGGTGGTGCTTCCCACCCTGGTAACACACTTGTGTAAAGGCTACCCAGTTACTGACACTCTTCTCGACTAGAGAGGGGAGGGGAGGGGATTGTATGCATGTGGGTATGGATCGTGACCCGGCACAGTATGCAAGGCGGCCTGGCATTCCTGCCTCTCTCACCTGGTTCTTACTCGTGTGCATTCTGCCATGCATGTGCAAGGCCATGCAATGCAATGCAGAAGCCTCTGCAGTAGTAAGGGTCTCTGATTTATGGTAGAAGAACCACCCCAACAACCTTTTCCCTTTCTTACAAGCTGTGTGGCTTCCCTCCCTGCATGTTCTGCCCATTCACACCAACACTGTTCTTGTTCACGTGCACCATGCAACGTTGGCAATAACGAGCATCGTTACAGCACTGTGACCCTGACACGCCATGAAATGTGTGTGTCAGATCAAGCATACCAAACGACACTGCAAGGCCTGGAGTAGGGAGCAGCAGGCCAGGCCTCTGGGGGTGGTTCCTCACCAGAGCAATGCTGCAGTGTGCCCTGCATAACAGAGGGCGCAATGCTGCTGACAAGACGTGTTTTGCAGTGTCAGTTGACAGTGATGGGGCAGAGGGCAAACAAACCCGAAAATCAAGCACCAGACGGAGGTGTTTGACCGGGAGGCACACACTTTGTGATGAACCGAGGTACCATTTCCGCAACAGAGCAAGTAATTCGGATAATAGATCGTCCTAGTTCACCGCGCCTATCTGCGCTACCACTGCATTGTGCTGCTGGCGTTAGTGCTGTGTTGAGCAGACTGCAGCCAAGACTGGCGTGATTGAACATGCAGACTTCAATGCGTGTTAGTAGGGTGGCAGCTGTGCCCAGTAACCAAACTTCACTGCGGCAGCCCGTGTCAGCACCCATCAAACGTACTGATTCTGCATATATTCAGAGGCGGGTGGTCGCGAAAGACTCCAAGGTGGGTACTTTGTCATCTCGACCCCCGCAGACACGCGGAGTGTGCGGCGTGAGGCCGAGCGCAGCTGCAGCAGTAGCATGACCTGCCTCTGCCCAGGTGCAACTCCTGTCAGGGTTGATCACGCATCACCAGGCAATTGCATACCCTATCAACCCCAGAAATTGCACATTTTTGTCTTATTTTGCTGACATGCTGTCATCCTCGCGGTCCTGGTCCTGCATTGCTGGTGACATGACAGGAGCAGCAGTCCGTTGAGGACGTGTTGGCAGCAGCAAATGCCCTGTTGGACAACCTGCAAGGAGGCACAGCAGCAACCCCCAACGTGCAGGCCAGCATCGACGAGCTGCAGGGTCTGGGCTATGTTTGTGATGAGAGCGGCTGTGTGCTGGTGCTGCCTGGAGACCGTCAGAGGGAGGACAGTAAGTACCCTCCGCTGCACTGATGGAGATCTGTACAACCCTGGATTACGGTCATCAGGCGTTGAATATACGGCAACTAAGCGAGCAGCAGTACCTGGATGGAACGTTCCATGTATGAATTGCCGCTGGACCTGCACGTGCTGTTGCAACATCCTGTCTTGTAGTAACTGCAAGATCGCCAGCAAGAACGCACAAACAACGGCGCCCGCCAGCAAGGAAACACAATTCATGGCGTTTGCGAAGTCATGCTTGGCACCTTGGTGCTGCTGTTCTTCTCTGCAGGCAGTTCGGATTCAACCCTGGGCCTACTCTCTGGCAACAACTGGACACTGGGCATGTTGGAAAAGTGGGTGGCAGCAGCTGTTGCGCTGCACCCAGATTACAGCACACAAACGCACAGCAAGTGGCACGTCACAACAGCAGCACTGGGCATCTACATGCTACGTCCACACGCAGGGGAGGACGTGTGCTATCCTGCAAGCAGCAAGGGTCAATGCGTGCATACTTGCCTGCAGGCTGTGTTGGGGCAGGCAAAGCACACTCTCTGCTTTGGGTTCTTGCTGAGTCATCACTTGAATGGTGTTGGAACCATGGTGTTGGAACCAGGGTGTGTGGGTGTGTACAAGGGGTTCAGCCCTTGACATGGTGCGTTGCTGCTGCTGCTGCTGTCCTGCAGTGTGCCGGAGCCAGAGGAGGGCGAGGCACCCACACCCTTCACAGCAGGTGCGTGACATGTGTGACATGTGTGACGTGTGTGACATGTGTGACGTGTGTTGACACGGGACTTGCAACCAAGGGATGCAAAGTGTATGTGTGTGATGTCGACACGTACAAGCAGGGGGTGTCAAGGGATCAGCAGTTGGTGCTGCAGCACGTGCAGCAACGCAACACACACATTTGTGCATGCTTGCTATGTCGTATGCTCTGTTCCAAGCGGTTGCGTGCATCGCTGTGTTTGCAGAGCAGCAGAGCGACCCTCATTTTGCTCCAGGGCGCATGGCTGAAAGTACTGCCAACAGCGCGCCAGTGTCCAGCTTCCAAAGTGGTATGTTATTCCAACTTCCTGGCCTGCTGTTACCCAACAGCCAGGGGCTAACGCCTGCTCACCACCTGTGCCCCACCTGCGCCCCACCTGCTCCCCGTCTGTTCCCCGCCTGGTCCCCATCCTGCTGTACTGCAGAGATCTCTGGCCCCTGCTGGACCATCCCCCTGAAGCCCAATGAGTTGGGGGACATCCTCAACATGTTGACGCAGCTGCGCATGATGGTCGCCAACCTGTCAGCACAGGGGCAGTGGCTGGGCGGCAACAGCGACAGGCCAGTGTCACGGGTTAAGGTGGGTCGGCCCTTGGCCTTTTGATGGATAATGGGATCCTTGGAATCATCATGGTTTTGTAAAGGGTGCGAGTATGAAGGTCATAGGACCAGGGTTATGAAGGGTTCTGACCTGGTGGTGGGTAGCTGCAGGAATACTGGCAGTTGGCGGATCTCTGACCTGGTGTTCTGCTGCACACACCAGCAAGACAGTTGCACACACCTGCTGATCATGGGAGGAGGTGGCTGCAAGCAGCATCACCCCGGTTTCTGAGTACTGCATTTGAGCCTGCCTGACCCGCGTGTTGTGGTCGACTGCTGGTGTGGATGTGTGTGCTGCAGCGGGAGACCAACCACATTGTGATGACGGCATCCTACAGCCCAGTTGACCCAGGGTTTAGCCTGGAGATGACCTTCAGGACCAGCAGGTAAACCCTAGCCCTAGCAGCTGGGTGCTGCCTCAGCTTTGTCTGTGCCACAGCTGTCTTTGCTCGGACGGTAATGCAGCAGCTGTTCTCGTCACAGCTACCCGCAATGCATGTCCTTGCATCGGCATTGGAGTGTCTCCTGGCAGTCACAGAACCCACGCGTCAGATCCGTGAAGCTCTTTCGGGTTGCCTTTTGCCTGCTTCTGTGCACACCTGACGTCCCACCCCCCTGCACCTCCTCCTGCCCTTTGTACTGCTGCTGGCCGCCCTGCTGCCCCCAGGCGCTCCGTTACCACCTCCTGGCCCGCTGACGTGACAGCAGCAGTCATTGTGGCAGTGGACAAGGCCCAGGGTATTACCACACCAGACAGCACAGGGCGCTTGGAACGCGTGCCAGCAGCAGCAAACGTGTCGGCCTGAGCAGCTGGAGTAGAGCTCATGGGATGAAGCTCAGCAGCAGCAGCAGCAGCAGCAGCAATTGGCTCCAGTTGTTTGCCCACAGCAGCATGTCGTGTGCCACAGCTGCTGCAGGTTGTGTGATCAGCAGCTGCTGACAAGTCTGCAGCAGCAGAGCTGGGCCCACCTCTTGCGTTGAAGTATGGCAACTGCTGCCGTGCCTTTGCACCAGTCTGCAGTGGTTGCCAGGGTCTGTTCGATGTGGCGGTGTGTCTGTGGGGTGGGGTATGGGGGTGTGTGGTGCCTGTTGAGGACACGACGCTGTTCTGGCAGCGTTGACTGCTAGTGCAAGCTTGAGTTGGTACAAAGGCTTCAGAGCAGCTCTTGGCAGCGCTGACGTGCATTGGTTCTCTGCCAACTTGTGGGCATGCCGGCGCTAGGGGTCCTATGTGTGTTTGGCATCACCCGCCAGCAGCAGGCGTGGTGTGGGGGTGCTGCGCATGGCTCTTGATCTGCCCTGCAACTTGATGCCCTGTCAGCACATGGGGTGGTACGGCTACAGGGCTCCTGCCGGCGGTCCTTGCCTCATGTCTTGGTCCTAGCATCATGTCGAGAAGGATTGCTGTAGGGAGTTGAGTTGCTGCAGTCAGGCTATCTTGAAATGGCCTGTCACCAGGTTTGGAACAACCCACATGGATCAGTTTTTGATGCACACACCCCTCGTGCACATGCGACCTTGGCTTTGGGGGCATGCTGTTGTGCAGGTTGCAGCACCTGCTGGCTGCATGTTTCTTTGCATACCATGTCGTGCTTGTGTTGTGGCACACACTGCTGACAGCCAATATCAGCAGTGCAGGACGCAGGTGTCCACGGCCCTGGCAGGAACTCGAGCTGCCAGTGAAGTTCACCGTGAATGTTGGCATGGTGTTGTCTGCTTTATGTCAAGGCCTTTGCAGGGAGGCTGCGTTTCTTTTTCTGGCAGGGGCTGTTAGCTGTGTGCCTGGTGTGTGCAAACTTGCAGGCAGTGCTTGCCAAGCACATTACCTGCAGGTGCTGTTGCTGGCGCTGGCAAGCGTGGTACTGGGGATCGACACTGCATTGTGGCAATGGTGTGTGTTGGTGTGATGCGATGTGGGTCGTGCACAGGCAGGCACAGATGCAGTGCGTCTATGTGAGGCGCCAACCCAACCCATGCATGATATGCCGACTAGTTTGCAGCGGTCCGCCGTCCCTTGGTGTGTGTGCATGCCGGTGTGTGGGTGGTGCGGTTGCTGGGCGCCAGTTGGATACGGTTTTGTCAATGAGGGCCGGCAGGGCTGGGGGGTTGTTCTGGTAGGGAGCAGGGACGAGTTGTGGTTTCCTGGGTGCATGGAAGGGGTGTGGGAGGAGGGGTGTCGTAGGTGAGAGAAGAACAAGGGAAGTCTCTTGGGTGGTGACTGACTCAGTTTTGACAGGGCCTGTAACATACAGTGCAGGAGTGCAGTGCTGCAGAGGGGCGCCGGGCCCCATTTTGAGAGCTGCATCAGGGCTGTGCGCTGTACTTGCTGTGCTGTAGTGTGCTGAGCTGCGGCATGCCATGTTGTGGTATGCTGCCGTCTAACTGCTGCACAAGTTGCGCTGCCTCTCTGTGATGAGGTATCATGGCATTGCTGCATTGTGCCAAGGCTTTTGGGGAACTGCCACAGCTTTGTGAGCCGCGCAGGTGCATCATGCACTTTGCAGGTACTGTTTTGTGCGACAAGCGAAAGGATTATGGTATGAGTGCATGGGATGTTCCATGGGCCATACACTGTGAAGTCGGTCATGTCTGCATGCCTTAGGCATGCTAATCAAGGCAGTGCAGCTTTTCTGTGGACGATGTTTGTGCCAGAGAAGGCAGCCACCACTGCCGCCGCAGCAGTGGCAGCAGCAGCATGGTGCGCAGCACCAGCAGCAGCAGCATGGTGCGCACCACCACCACCAGCAGCAGCAGCAGCAGCCAACGTTCCTGGGGAGTGTGGCCTGCAGGGTTGTGTGTGGGGTGCCTGGTGCTTTCATACAGTCAATCGTGTGTGACATTGCTTTGTGTGATGCTGGATGGAGCGAGCATGATGCTGTCCAGCACTTACTGCGACAGGCTATGGTGGCCAATGGCATTTTCTCAGTCGCTGTAACTCACATTGCTGTTGCCTTTGGGTTTCATCCAGATGGTGGTGTATGTCGCAACTTGGGTCACCAGCCAGCAGCTGTGACCAATCATGAGCTCAAGCCAATTCTGATTATGCAGCTCCCATGACTCTCCATAAGCTCCCAGCCCCTCACAGACATGACCAAGCACCCCAACGCACCCACACACACATGTTTTGTCTCTATTGTCTCTATTGTCTCTTCAATGGCGCCACTGGCTGACTTTGCAATGCTTGTTCCGTCAGTGTGTTGCAGTTTGTCGTCAGTGAGGGGCCCCCGGGCATCCGCCCCAGTCCTGTCTACAATTGCTTGCTGCAGCAGGCAGACCTCAATTTATGTGACTGGACACGACAACAAAATTAGTATGGCTCAGGGTAGTCATGAAGTTGACACATCACAAGGAGAACGAACATGAACCAGGTAGTGCCTGCCAATTGCAACAGTACTGTTGCATGGGACTGGCTGACACAACTGCTGTTGGGGGCATCATCCTGGCCTGAGAGAGCCGCTACTGCTCCTTCTTTTATGTATACGCGTGTTGCACATGAACAGAGCGCCAACAACTCCGCCGATGGAAGGGTGCAAAATAGGCAACTGCAAGGTATTGCAAGAGCAGATGCAAACACCTATAACCACACATAGTATCCAACATGATTTTTTTATAGCTCCAACTGAAACCATGGGTGAGTCTATATTGCTTCTATTAGAGCTCCTGAAGCGGCTGCTGGAAGCCGTACACGGCACATCGGCACAGGATCGCGTGTCCTAATTTTCATGGCTCGAGCTGAGTCACAAACATGTTCTTCATTCATCGCAGGAGGCTGAGACGCACATACTACAGGTGTACTTACAGGTGCAGTACCTGTAACCACCACGTCCATGGCTTCCATCAGCTCGCTGTTGGCTTTGACGCTATTTGCATGGTCAGTAGCAGTGGTAAACGCGCATATTAGTCACGCTGGCAGCATTCCAGCGTCCCTCTTCCGCGTGGGCTCTGCAAACGCAGATGGCTACAACAGCCAGCACCAAGTCCACCTGACAGAGGACAAGCAGTCCAACTGCAGAGTGTTCGGGTTAGCACAGGTGGGGTATGAGACGTCACTGTCACTAGCCTAGTAACTAGCCTGAGATGCAAGGCCAACAAGCATCCCCACGTAGTGCACCCAGGGTCGACCCTACTGCAGCTGCTGTGCAAGCAATTAGTGAAGCTACAACCCTGCCAGGATGTGGATGTGCACATGGTGGGATGACCGCACGTGCCTCGTCAGTCATACACATAAGAAGTGAAATATGCCAGGCTGGACTTGCTGCTGCCTGCACAGGTGTGGCCCGTTCCAACAGTGCGGGGGAAATGCAGGGGACTGCCAGACATGCCAGATTGGGGATGTGTGGACGTAAGTTGGGTACTATACCTGGAACCAAGGGGCAGCAAGCAAGCTGGCCACCCCGGCTTAACTAACCAACCATCCACACCAAGCAAGCTTCAGCGTGACACGCAACGGCAGCAGCACAGCACGCAGTACAGTTCTCTTTGGGACGAGCCGCGGGCCGCAACAATTGCCAACGCCCGCTTGGCTGGCAGCCAAGTAGGGGTGCACTGCCAGTGGGTGCTGCAATTGCCAGTTTGCACATCATCCCAGGCTGGCAGCAGTCGCAGTGCAGGGTTGTGCCGCGCTGTTGGCTGCACTGCGGGTCTGCAACCTGTGCTGCCAGTCTGTGGTGACTGCAACTCGCTGGCAGCGGGTCTGCTGGCCTCAGGTTGGCCAGCAACAAGGCTTACCAAGTAGTTGTGAGCCATGACTAGGGCCATGACTCATGGCATGGGTCCGACCCTCTGAGAGCATGTGTGCCAGTTTCTGCCATCTCTTGACATCAAGCTGGTTGCTGGGCGCCACTGGCTGTGTGTTTGGCTTCACAGATCCCACTTCACCTGCAACAAGGGGTCCTACGGCTATGACTACCATGGCGAAGGCAACTTTGACTGGCTTTACCGCGCCCTAGGAGCCACAGTCACTGGCGAGTGCAACTGGGATGTGCTGTGGTACAAGCCAGGTGGGCTTCAAGCCTTGGACAGTGTAGGATGAGAGATTCACACGGTGAGGTGTGGGGGTTCTAAACCTAGGAGGGTTGTGACCCACTGGCAGGTCACCTCAACGCTGTTGCACACTCCTGCCAGCATGCCGGGCCAGCATGGGCCATTGGGGTGCACGGTCCCCCTGCTCAACCAAATTGTCAGAAGTTCTGACCGAGTGACCAAGCTAGTTGCCAACTTGGACTGGATTGAACTGTTGCTGCTTGCAGGTGCCTTTCAAACAGGCTGTGGATGGATCCAATTTGACAACAAGCAGACCTATCGCATTGGCACTGCCACAGGGCACTGGTGAGGGGCTCTGTAGGCTCAGCCTATGCAACAAGGGCAACATGGCAATGCAGCACTGAGTTCTACCGCAGGACTCCTAGTGCTCAGCCACGGCGCCGATGCTCAAGCTCGTCATGGCACTGCAGGACTAATTAGTGCTACCACGACTGTACTCTGCGACTCCTAGTGCTGCCAGCACATTACTTTTCTGGCAGGATTGCGGTGGGCCGAAGTGGCAGCGCACGCAGGGCCTGGCAGGATTGCATTCCATGGAGGGCAACACACATGCACATGTTGACACTGGCACTGTAGAGGCCTAGCCTAGGTTGATTGGTTCTCTCCCTTGTCACGCGTGTCATGGCCTATCTCAAGCTGAGTGCAGTTGGCAACCCACGTGTCATGTGTCTGCAGCACCTTCCCTGGCGGTGACGACTGTGGTGAGCCACTATGCAACACACTGAGCGTGACCGTCTCCGGCCATGTCTACTACACCACAGCCTACACCCAGCGCAACGCAGGGACTCCTGACAACATTCAGGACGTTGACTGCAGAGACTGGGCCGCGCTTGACGCCTGTGTTGGGGGTGTTGTGCCACGTGTTGGTGCCCCCAACGGTGCCGCCAAAGAGGCGCCTCAGTCTGCCAAAGCAAGCATTGCAAGTGCAAGTGAAGCTGCCAGTGCCGATTACAGCTATGCCCCAAGCAACTGGTACCAAGGTTTGTACGAGGAAGGGACTGTGTGTCACACACGGCGTGCAGCCCGCGGCAGTGCGCGGGCGGTTTGTGTGCATCATAATCGTTTGACGGCTGCGCTTGCCCGGGCAGCCCGGCCGTGACAACCCAACCGTTAGTACCAGTGTGTTGTGGAGATGTGGGGGCTGCGTTTCTGACACTGGCATGGCATCATAGGCTGCCTACTAGGTAGTGCAACTGCAGGTTGCGCGAACAGGACACTCGCTGCCCAGGCATCTGGCGCTTGCCAAGCACACTGTATGATACGCTGTGTTTTCTCCTGCATATGCAGCCACTGCTGTTGTGATCTCTGGCCCCATCACCAGCACCAGCGGGCAGAGGCACACCAGGGATGGGCGTATTGTGGAGGGGACTCTGACGGTGAGACTCTCGCATGATGTAGCGTGTAGTACACGCTACATCAGTTAGCTAGTCGGTTAGCTAGTAGCTAACCGACTCCTGGTCTTCCCCAGACCTGCAACTGTACCTGACTGACTCCGGGTCTGCCCCAGACCTGTAAAGGTGCCAGGCACCTGTGCCCTTGCAGGAGCATGATGCGACAGCCACCACCTGATGCACACTGTGCACGGTGCGCCTGTGTGCCAACCTTCACTTGCCAAGTACTGAGTGCTGTATGCTGATCTCACGATCTCATTGCTTGTGACACTGCAAAGGCGTTTGACATGAATGCTGCTGTGTTGTCTGGCGTGCAGTACGTGCCCTACCTCAATGTGCTGAAGCCAGATGCGCCCATCACAGGTGGCCAGGTGCCAATGGACGCCATCCGTGTGGATCCCAACACCTACCACATCGACTTTGTGACGGACAATGCCAAGCACTATTCTTATGACTCATAGGCTGTGAGCCCTGATTGGGGCAAGCAGCCTCCCGGCAACATTCTGGACAGCAATCATTGTCAACACTGAAGTTTGGCCTGCCAGGTGCCAGTAGGAGAGGCTTGGCACCCCTCTGGCGTTGGTGGATTAAGAGGGGGTCCTTCGACTTCATCCCTTACATCCATTGGTTGTTTGTTATCTCTGTATGATACCTGCACACCGAGGGGCCCTCTGTTGTGTCGGCTTCATGTGTCTACCTTCAGAGGGCCTGCGTCCTGCCACAGTGTTGAGGACGGTGTGCAAGGAAATGCATGCCTTGAGGTGCTAGGCATTGACACTGGCACAGCCTCACTTGAATTGTGAAGGCTGAGGACGTTCTATGAGGGCCTGCTGTTGCAGTACGGCTCGGGGTTGGGGTCTCGAGACAAGTTGCTGAGTAAAGCTGAGTCAGCGGCGTTGCCAGCCTGGGTCAGTGCATTCCCTGGGTCGGGTGTGACCGAGTCCCCAGCTGTGAACTGTAGCGCGCAGAGACCTGGGCAAAGACTGTTTGTTCGCATGGGTTCAGGTTTTTGCAGGGACAGCCCTGAATGTCACACTTGGCATGGAGGGTGGGGTGCACCTGCACCTGCAGTGTCACTGAGGTGACCACCCCACTCAGCTTGTGTCTCTCCAAGAGAGCCTGTTGTGGCATTGGCCACAAATAAAGACAGTCTGTTTAAAAGATGGGAACATGGCCTCTGTAACATTTGGTACAATGTAAACGATCTTGCCGCAGCTGGTTGATCCTGCAAGGCAATTGCCTTCATACACCCAGTCGGCATGATTCTCGGCCGCCCATACTGCGTGCAAGACAGCGCTAAGACGGCGTGATAATGCCACATGAGCAATACTGTAGGAAAGAACAAGCACAGCGACAATCCTCCCATCGCAACAGTTGACTAAGACTGACAGCTGAAAACCAACCGCCATCGGGGACTGCGGTGGGACTGCATGTTGCTGCGGAAGGTATCCAACGGTTCGAGAGTAAGCTTCTTATGTTTCCATGCAAGTCTTGGCTGTGATGTAATCAGCAGGTCGCATGTAACTTTTGGCAAGGTACACTGCAGCAGAAGCTGCAGCAGCTGTCAGCATCGTGTCTGAAACTAGCCCAATGACTGCAACACGGACTGCTCTACTAGTATTTACGGTTCTGCACATGCACATCGCGCATGCAGGGCCAGCTGCTGTGGCAGCAATGAACAGTCAGCAGACACCCAAGTCACTGAGCACAAAAGGCAGGCTCATCATCGACCCCAGCACTGGTCAGCGCTTCAAACTGAGGTGTGCATCGTGGTCAGGCGCTCAAGAGAAGTGGTATGTTCCTAACGGGCTCTGGGCGCAGCACAGAGATGTCATCACTAAGCAGGTGGGTCAACTACAGCATGAGGTGGGGTGTGATGGGCGTGGCTTGTGCGCTGCTGCTACCACAGGTGGCTCAGTGGTCTTCACAAAATCAATTGGGCCTTGCTGATTTGCAGTCTGCAATGTCATACCATCCCGTGTACGGTCCTCATCTGCATGCAAGCGGCTGCACAACTGGTGTTGAACCTCCCTGTTGCCTACAGGTCGCGTCTATGAGCCTCAATTGCATCCGGTTGGTGTGGTCTGTGGAAGCTGTCCTGGGGCCTAACTCAGGCAAGGAGGCGGCAAAGGTGCCTGCAGAGGCATTGAAAGCAAACACTGACCTGGTGGGCAGGTATGCAGGCCCGGTACATAACCATGCGAAGCATTGCACAGTCCTGGTACAGGTATTCTGTGGCAGCTTGCACTGTCCTGAACCACAGTGGTAGCATGATTGCCTGATACACATCGCAGCACGAGTGGCGCGAAGCCAAACCACCATCATGCCAGGCAGCAGCTGCCATCACTGCATGTGCAAACCTTGAAGGCTCTCACACTCTGCTACCCGAGCTGCAAGGAATGACGCATGCGTATGTTGAAAGAGCCTGCGCGTGGTACCAGCAGACCGGTTGTGCTGCACACTCAGGCACACCATGCGCCAAAGGTGCCATCACTGCTGTTGACTGCTTGAGACCCCTCCCAACTGGCAGAGGTCACGTCAGCACAATGTATTGGTCACCTGTACTGCATGTGTGCTGGTCGATTGTCTTCAGCGTCACGGTTGGCAACGTTGCTGAGGTTTTGACTGTGTTTGACGCTGTCTGTGTATGCAGGTCGCCTTTGGAGGTCTGGGATGCCGTCATACAGTCGATAGCTGATGCGGTGAGCAGTAAACAGCCTGGCAGGAGCAATTTTGGAAATTGCTTGTGAACTTCACAACTTCTCAAAGCGAAGTGTCAAATCTATGTGATGTGCTGCAGTGCTCAGCACAGCCCAGCGCACTGCCGTCTGTACCAGCAGGCCACACAGCCTATCAGCAAGTTCCAGGCCCCTGTGCATAAGCAGCTGGTTGTATTAACTGTGCAAACTGTCCACAACTGAGGCCGCTGCACTGGAGCGTGGAACTTGAGGGCATGGCACAAGGCAACAATGGCAGGGTGCTGCCTTCCGCATAACCTCCCAACACTGTTCCGGAATCGACTCGTCGATGCGTGTGCTGTCATGTGCAGGGGATGGTTGTCATTCTGGACAACCACAACAGCGATGCTGGCTGGTGCTGTGGCGTAACGGTCAGCCATGCACTGACCTGAGCTGAGCCCTTGTGCGCGATGCTGTGAAGCCTGCAGCCCGGCTGCTGTAGTGCAGCGACAGTACGCCGTACTCAGTGAAGACGCAGCTTGCTACAGTGTTTGCTGATAGGAGTGGCCTACATGACGCAGCTGTGACGGTAACCCACAAGGTGGAAGCAACAACAGTGGCCGCCCCAACCGCAATTGCCTAGTTTGCCGCTGTTGTGCTGCTTCCAGGATGACAATGGCATGTGGTACAACTCCCGCTGGTCGGAGCAGCAATGGCTGGATGCCTGGTCTATCGTGGCCAAGCGGTATGCCAACAACAGTGTAGTGGTCGGCGCTGGGCTCCGCAACGAGCCTCGCCCCACACTCAAAGGTGAGGGGCAGCACTTGGTTGTACTGTGGCAGAGCCTGGCACTGCACACCAAGCAGCACACAGTCGCACCCTGGAACACTTGTGCCCTGCAATGCAGACCAGGGCAGGCACCTGCCGGTCTCAGCTCACACACAGTGTGGAGTGCACTGCGGATTCAATCGGTACCAGGTACCCCTTTGACGTGTGTTTGTGATGCCTCGCAGACGGCTTCAAGATGCCTCTGTGGGGCATGGGCGGCAAGGACGTCGATCTGGCGATCGCGTACGAGAAAGCAGCTGCGCGGGTGTTGGCAGAGCGCTCTACGTATCTTGTCTTCGCGCAGGGCCTCATGGCCGGTCGCAACTTGCGCGACGCCAAGAAGCGGCCGCTGGTGCTGCGCACAAGGTATCCCGATGGGCCAGTGGTCCAGAACCAACTGGTGTACGAGGTGCACGAGTACCCTTTCCTGTGGTGAGTTCCAGGGATTGATTCGACGGTTGGTGAGGCAGCCATGGATAATCTCCTACAAGGGTGGTGCAGCTGGGGATCAGAGCAAACTTGAACAACTTGAGTGCAGCAGTCTTGCACACTGGCCCAGCCCTGGACAGCTGCCGAGACACTGTGGTGGCAACCCATCATGTAAACCGCCGACTCACGGTGGGCCACACATGCTTGTGACAAGGTGTGACAAGGTGTGAATCCTGCGCCTGCGTTGTTCTTGCAGGGGCGACTACCCGTTTGATGACTTCAAGAAGTACTCAGCAGCACTTGATGAAGCATGGTACGTTGCACAAGCACTATGACAGGCAGTTGTGACAGCTTCATCACCTTGGTGTAGAGCCCTAGAACCTGGCCACATGTGTCCATGTTCCCTGACAGCATGTCTGACTCGAATGATCTTGAGAGTGGCGCAGGACGGCAACCTTCATGAGAACCCCCCATTGTGCATTGCCACTGCGTGTATGTTGCAGCACTACTGCTGCAGGTGTATGTGACAGCCTTGTCCACTGTACGCATGTGGCACGTGATCCGACCACTCAGTGCTGCAACACACTCAGTGCCATGGGGCCCCAGCAGGGCTGTGTTGACCCGGCACATACTGAACATGCATAATGTGCTGCTTTTGTTGACACATTTTGCAGGGGCTACTTGTCAGTCAGCAACACTGCACCTATCTGGGTCGGTGAGTGCTTGTTCGGCTTCTCCAGGCATCACCCAAAGCCACGACAGAACTTTTGCAACAACGTATGACTCAGTCGCAATGTGCCAGACATCACCCAATGGTGGCTGCTGTGGTGACTGTCACACAATTGTCACATGACTGTGACTTGTGTCATACAATGCATGGGCCAGTATATGGCGTGGACCAGGCTCAAGACAGTATGTGTGCCAACAACTGGCTCGTGTGCTTGCTGTGCCTTGCTGTGTGGTGTCCTCAGGGGAGTTTGGTGTGGAGAACAGGGAGGATGGGCTCAAGAGCAGCTGGTTCCAGGCGGTGTCCAGGTCAGTGCTGTGCTTGTTGGCAAACACAACTAGGACAGTGCCCTACGGGCTGGCTGCCAGGCAGCTGCCGGCAAAGGCCTCCTTGTTGGATAAGCTGACCTTGCAAGGGCAGCATGACCATCGTAGGCTTGAAGATGCTGCGCCAGAGTGCAATATGGCTCAGCAGTGCGGGAAAAACGGCGTACCGTAGGTGCCACAGGCCCCGCAGCACTGACCCCACCAGTGGCAACACGTACTGAGGCTGGCTGTGTGTTGCTGGCTGCAGGTACATTCGTGAGCGTGATCTGGACTGGTGTTACTGGTCCTTGGATGGTACACAGGGCCCCAGCAGGGTTATGACTGACGGGGAGCCGTATGGCCTGCTCAACACCACATGGAACGGTTGGGCATTCAAGCCTTTGGCAGATCATCTCAAGACACTTGGGTGATGCAACGTGTGTTGTTGAGAGTGGGGTTGTGTATTTGACAGTTTGCATATGAGTTACGTTTCTGCGTGCAGCTGGCGTGTGCACACCACATGTATGCACAAATTGCGACACTGTGTTGTGGCAGCAACCAGATCAGTCCTGTGTGCACAGTCGATTGTGCAGCCATGCACGACCACTGTGCGCACACCACAACCAAGGTACTTCACAGCAGTGGATGGTCTGGAAGATGACTCCATGTTGTGCACATTAGGTCCACATTGTGAGCTTGAATGTAAAAGATGTGTCTGGGCATTGCAGCAGGCACTGCCTGGGATGTGCCGCGGGTGCTCAGCAGTCGTATTTCTGAAGCACTTCTTGCTGGA